>CM061920.1:140668969-140725036 GCA_031002005.1 Vandiemenella viatica | reverse complement strand
CACATGTAATATTTGAAGATGAACAATTTCAAAGTCTGGCACTGTGAAACAATCTATTAAATAGGACGCTCTGTAGGACAACATTAGGTTGCTGTGTAAGGTAAAACCAAGATTTTTTTGTAGACAACTCTTTAAAAAGCTCTATATTATTAAATAACTTCTAGGTATATATATTCTCTGCTGTACATTGTTGTAGAACATTTTAACTTGTTTAATCAAATTCATTGGTACACAACTGTCGTACAAAAAACAAAAATAAGTTGTACGAAACACAAACATCACTGCCATTATTTCAAGAAGGGTTACTAGTTCTAGGACACATTAAAGTATAAAAAGGTTTGTATTCAAGAATTTGTGCAAAAGAATGAACTGTATCTGATATGCCTTTTCAAAAGATCAGTTATAAAAATCAATTTTTATTTTATATTCTTTCTCTTCCTTTCTAGATATAATTTTTTAACTAAGATTATTATTCATATATATTAACCATGGCATGTTTCACATCACAGAGATCCTATCTAACATCGATTTATCAAACAAAAGTTTCGACTGAAATAAATAAAATAATATAAAATCTGGTAAAGTTTGACAGGCGAACTTATACCGATGTGATACTGGTCATAGATACTTCAGCAAGCTACTTGACTTCCATATTCAGCTTAACAGAATTTTGTTTTAATTAATGGCTCAGTAAACAAAGATCACATTTGTCAAACACACACCTGATCAATCCATCATGACAATTTGCTAAACACCTAATGTTTCCAAAAAACTGGACTTATTTGAATGATCTGTAGCTCTGCGATCACAAAAGGTTTATGGGGGAAACTTCTACCAATGAAAAGTGTAGTTTACAATTTCTGAAATGGCCTCTACGAGCGGCCAAAAACCAATGTCACGGACGGGGCGAACGGGACTTAAAGAATTGTTTCTACGGTCTTGGTTCCGAAAATCTCTAGAATTAATAACTTATGGGAGAAACTGAAAATCCTGTTTTTCTGCTTCCTTTATTAATAAATGAGAACGACGACAGAATTAGGTGGAGTGTCACATGATGAAGACCCTCTAAGAGCAGTTTGGATCATACTGAAAAACTTTCTCGACATCCGTGCACAAACTGGATGCGTATTGAGCCTTTCCGCAATGTTTAATCAACACTTGGTAAGTAAGTAAATTATTTTAATACCTCGCATATATCATGTATGTTATCAGGGTAAAGTAACATTCTGAGTCTGAATTGAATCTTCATTTTTTGAATCACTCTGTATAAAGACACCTGACTGCTGTGTAGTATATGCGGCAGTAGCTTCTACCAACAGCGAGTTGGTAGTTGGTCACGACCACCTTATTCTGGAGATATAAGTTATAATAGTGATCTCAGATTTAGACCTAACATACTTCTTCTGATACTGGAGTGTTCTGGTAGTTGATTAGATAAGACGGTGAATTTCAAAATTATAGGTATCAGCTTCTAATCCCTAGTTTTGCAGACTTTGTTTTTTTTTTAATTTTTATATGCGAGATACACCATGGCGCACCACCGTTCGGATTTCACGTTAACTGTAGGACTCTGAGAATTGGAAATGGCTGTTCTGCCTCTGACATGCAGGCTTAGTTCTCATCCTTGGGGAGGAAACAAACAACCTTATGGTAGAAATTTAGTTTCTTACTTTCCAGAGACACAAATTTGCAATTCACTTCGCATGGTTCACATAATTTTTTATTTATTTATTACGTAAATTGCAGCAAGTTACATCTGACTGTATGATCGCACGAACGTAACGTTGACGACAGGTCTCAAAAACTCTTTTTGATTCCAAATATTATTGACACTTTTAAAAATACTTTTTTTTATTTTATTTTTTAATTCGCTTTGGAATGAGAAAATGTGCTGCGAAAATGTTAGTCACGTAACAGTTATGATAGATAAAGACAAGAATCAGTTGAATGTACCTCTTGCTGCAAATTTTCGTACAGGGGAAAGCTTTTAATGCTGTTGCTAGAAATTTCTATTACTGTTTTAGTAGGTTGGGTAGGAGGATGAACTTTCAAGCAGTTGTGGGAAGTACAGCGCGCAATTTACCGAGGATGCGAAATAGTAGCAAATATCAAGCAACTTGTTTGTTAAATAGTTAATTACCAGTGTGCAGGAAGGGTAGGGGTAATACACTTTTCTGCATCAACACAAACGAGCAGACCAAGGAATTAGGAACAGGTTCAAGAAATATGAAGGAACTGCATTGGTTATAAATCACAAAAGGGGCTATATGGGTTTTATAACTGCAGGTGGATTAAGGACAGTTTGAGATGACATCATAACTTAACCAAAATATCAAATCTGAAGACTTATAAACGTGTCTCAGTACTACCAGTTTATAAAATTACTGGATAGAAATATAAGGTTGAGTGTTATAGACATACTGGTTTGACCTCAGCGGTATGGAAGTTCATATAGATCTTGTTATCCATTAATATCTTCGTAAGAAGAAAGTAGCAATGATTTAAGAGCTGTCATTCATATGTATCTCAGTAGACTAAGTGCGAGATATTACAGATGACATGTAGAAGACATTCCAAGCTGATAGAGTGACACTAGATATATCCTAATGAATGCACAGAGTGGATAAGGTGAAAGTCATTAGGTTGAATCATAATGTAACTTCCTTGGTAGAGGAATTTTCAAGATGGAATCAAAGTTCCGAGATAAGAAATGCGGTAACACGCTTTTTATAATTCGTCGTCATTTACAGTCTGCAATTATGTTGTTTGCAAAACATATTTAGCATTGCAATAGGACTAAAATGGGAGAGAATTCTGAGAATCAACTGAAGAATATGGAGACTGGATATTTAGTTGAGAAAATCAGCATGGAATGGATATAAGTACAAATCGAAATCAGCTTATTCAAATTTTGTATGATCAAACAATGGAGTGAGAATCTATAGTTGAAGATACAGAATATAAGTATGTTGCGACAGTAACCAAAGATGTGCAGAACAGGTAAGGAAGAAAGGTTTAAATGTTAGGCATTTATTGAAGAAATGAAGAGGAGATATAGAAGTGAAATAAGAGAAATCGTTTTTCAGGCCCTTCCTCGAGAAAAATAGAATTCCTGGTTTGCACATTGTGGGCATCAAATATAGGAACTGGAGATGGCGCAGGGAAGTAAAGGTAGAATAGTCAATGAAAGTTATCACAAAGAGATACGAGCAACTGATATGATAGGCCTACAGTAGCTGGGTTGTGAATCACAGGAAGATAATAAGATCGTAAAAAGAGTTGCGGTATGATTAAGCGTACGTTGGAGATGAGTCATTTGTGGGTATTGTTCTTAGATTAACGATTTTGTTGTGAAGGGGTGTCTATGTTCATAAAGTATCGCCTAAATTCAGGTATACGAGGATAGGAAAGTTTTCGTTTGTAGATAAAGGATTCAAAGACTGGAATACGTTATCGAGGACCGTGATAATGCACACCGCAAACACTGAAAGGAATAATTATTTGTACAAGTTTAAGGCGATTTTGTTCTAATGTACACCATCTTTATCAGATTGCTTATTTCTGTCAATCTTTCCAAGGTGAGCCATCCGATATTTGCTTCTTTTCCTCTCCAGAATTTCCTCTTAAGTTTCAAGTTTTTTTGACCAATTCATTTCTGAAGATGTGTTTCCCTCTATGAAATTTCTACTTCTTTCTGTTTTCTCGTTTCAACCGCCTGCAATTTGCATTTTGACCGTGAGCCAAAATCTGCAGCGTACATTAGTAGCAGAGTGTAGTACACCTTACACAACAAGGCTTTGACTTACTTTCCTGTCTTCCAGGTCCAGAAAATGCCGTTAAATATGTGATCTAATTTTATTCATTTTCTTATTCCTTGTACCATTGATTTCTCTGTTTTTGTATTGTTTACTATCGAAACTATCGACATCTCTGATGCTTTTACATAGTTATTTTCATTTTTCATCGTTCTTGCCTGTTTTTCCCAGCTCTCTCTCTTTCTCTCTCTAGTTCCAAGTGAAGATGAGTGAAAAACGGTGGCAAAAATAGATAAGAGAAAAACGAAGAATGAAGGTATATACGGCAGCCTTCCGTTTTATACTGTTGGAACTCCTACGTTTTATTAGATTCCAAAGGAAAACACTTACTTTATATTCTCGCGTTTCTTTTTCCCTCTCGAGATTTAAATTTGTCTGTACTGGTCGTGAAAAGTTGGAAAGCATCCAGATGCAAAGCGATCGGTTCAATTTACATAACTGATTTATATTTTGAAATGTGATAGAGATTTTCATGTCTCTCCCTTAAAAGCTCATAATTTTTCTCTCTGGTCGTGTTTAGAGTGGATGTGTTTTGGCTTCGCTCACAGTAAGCTTACAAGCATCAAAATTTTTTTATGTAACGGTTGCAAGATATTGCTTTTTCATGGAAATGTATGTCACACAATTGTGCACGGAAAGCAAGAACCGAACGTATCAATGATAGTGACAAACACAATAAGTTAATCTCAATGGCAACAAACATCTGCATCTTTTAGATAACTTTAACGTGACTGTGAGTTGTCTTTCTTTATATCATGACGGTATCACTGTTAATTCCTCTAAAGTAAAAAATAAAATTTCTACTTGTAATGATGAAAGCGAATATTTGATACGAATATATTATACACAAATGGACATTTTAGATCACAAACGTCAACTTATCCCTCTTCATTTGTTAATGTTTTTGTATGTACAGAAGTCGGGTCTAAAATAACGAGATAGACGAATATTTTATAATCTTTATTAGAACCAAGTAGCTATAATAAAAGTAGAGAATCTTGCGAGGCACACATCAGTTAAGAAGGGTGTGAGACATGGTTGTAGACTATCTCCATTAATATTCAACTTGTACACAGCCGGCCTCGGTAGCGTAGGGGCTACAGTGCTAGCTCCACGTACATATGGTCGCCGGTTCGAGTCCGGCCGAGGGCAGGGGTGTTTAGGTTAAGTTTGTGTTGTGTGTGTCCTGTGTTGTCGTACAAATTGAGCGTTCACATAAAAATTCGGAGAGATTCATTGACGAGATAAAAAAAATACATTGAGTGCTGGCTGAATGGCCACAGGCCGATTGCCAAATACATAAAAAAAAACTTGATGTTGAAGTAGCATTAATTGAAGTTGAAATGCACGGTTGGTCCGGAGAGGGGGGGGGATACCATCACGTCCTATACTTTTATTGTGAATATGAATATTAATTTACTAATTTGTTAATTGGTGAACTAGAACCTTGAATGCTGCAAGAATTTAAGTTACACAAAATAATATTCAATTTATTCGGTCTTCTGGCTAATAAAAAGCCGGGCATATTTAACGTTACGTTAAACACAATATATTCAAAGAAAATAAACAAGCAATAACCGGCGTTTACAATTTGCCGGATAAATGCAAACATAAACAGATATTAAATATTTCAAAGATTTTGTAAAGTTACTATACAATAAAGTGGTGTCGCAGGCCAACAAATTAAAGTTAACATTTACAAAAATCCTAGGAGCGCCATTTTAAAGTGAAAAGCATCATTTTAATTAGTTATAATGAGCAAGATGCTTAAAATTTGAAGTTAATAGGCATGGATAGTTGGTTAGCTCAGTAAATATTGTCGTGATGAGAGCAGAAAGTCTAATCTCAGAAGTCGCTTACGGGTTTGTAAGTCACTTTAAAACCCTATGGAACCATGGACCTTTGCGTTGGTACTTTACCGTTGTCGCATCTGCTCGACGAGGTGTGACACGCTCTGTGTCACTGTTGAATGCCAATTCGCGGACCCATCCGCGCTAGTACATCTGCTGATGGCCTTTACCAGATGAAACACCTTGTTCCCGGCCACATCTGAGCCAGAAAGCTTCTTGCTCCAGACGCGAACCAACAGCTAGGAGTGTGTGTCAGACGACACTTCTATACTTCAGATCCTTTTACCAGCAAGTCCTCTCTCATGGCGTCCTCTTCTCCCGCCACGGAAAGCCAGTTTCCTCTCTCTCCGTACATGGAACAGAAACCTTTGATTAACAAACGTGAACCCATGCACGATTGGTGAAACGACGTAGCCCCACCATCATGTGTTTCGCGCCGTAGCAAGTATTCGTCACTCGTTTCGCGCACATTTCCCTGACCTTGCACCCCTCAAGCGGAGAATCGGGGCCATCACCCTCACAACCTAACGGGATTTAAGCGTCCTCCACTTCCCGGTCTATTTGTATGGGCCGCCTGGTTGTCGCCAGCGCTCGGCACTAATGTCCAGCTATCTGAACGCTCAAAACTGCAGTCCCAACAATTTTCTACATTTAATACTTTCTCAACAGCAATTTTGTACTGAATTAAACTATATAATAATAAATTTGGCCGCCCAGGCTTAATACATAATTATTTACGTATCAATTAACCCTACAATTTACATTTTAAATAAACAAATAGAATAAAAATTTGAATAATAGCAGATTAAAAATATGATCGGTTGCAATAGGAGAAGTAAGTGAATTATACTACCTGGAAATCAAAATTACAAAGGATGGCCGAAGCAGGAATGACGTAAAAAGCAGAATAGCACCAGCAAAAAGATTTTTCATCAAAGAGATAAATCTTTTAGTTTCGAATATTAATCTAGGACTTAGAAAGAACTTTTTAAAACGTTGCATGTGGAGCACAGTACTTTATGTCAGCGAAGCATGGAAAACCAGAAAATTAAAGCATTTGAAATTTGGTGCTATAGAGGGATGCTGGAAATTAAGTGGACGGGTGAAGTACGAAACGAACAAGTTTTGGAAATGATGGATGAGTAAAGAAGTTTGTGGTTGAGTCTTACAGAAAGAAGAGATAGGCTGGTAGGTCATATTTTGAGACATGCAGGATCAGTTAACTTGTTAGTGGAGGAAATAGTCGATGGTAAGAACTGCTGTGGAAGTCAGAGATTAGAATATTTGAAGCAGATAATTGATGACGTGGGCTGTAAGGGGTATGTAGAGGTGAAGAGGTTACTACAATATAGGAAGGAATGGAGGATTGCATAAAACGAGTCGGGAGACTGATGACAGCAATATATACTGAATAAATACAGTGGAGCATCGATTATCGGAAGCACTTGGGACGAGGGGTGTTCGGATAACTGATTTTTCAGATAACAAATCATTAACGAATAAGTCTGCACCAGTGCCATAGGAGGAATACGAAACGGTGATACATATTATACAGCAAATTGTATATAGTATATGTACTGTATTTTGCACTGTGTTGTGTAAAATAAGTCTAATCTCAGAATAACTTGCAGTGCTAATTTTGTTTTACAAATTCAAAATGGCCATAAAAGATGGCCTATACCGTAGTTTAGAAAAAAGAAGCCCAAAACTTTCTTTTTGTTCAGAACAGGAACTGTATAGTGTAGCATGTGTAGCACATGTACAAAATAAGTCTAACCTAAAAATAATTTAGTGCTAATTTTGTTAGACAAATTCAAAATGGCCATAAAAGTTTTCCTATAACTTAGTTTAGAAAAAGAAGCCCAAAACTTTCTTTTAGTTCAAAACAGGAACTAACCTATATATTTGTTTTAATTGTTTCCTTTAAATCTCTCAAATGTTTCGGTTATCAGATATTTCGGTTGATCGGTATTCCGATAATCGATATTCTACTGTAGGATAGGATAAATGCTTATCTGTTCTTACGAAACCTTCATTGCTAAATTTGGTGCTGGAGTACTAGGTAAAGTTTGACAATCAAATATAAGCTGTTGGTATTATTATTAACGTTTGTATAATACCAAATAAGTACGAAATTAAGCGTATACGACCTCTCATATGACCTAAATAATTGCATGGAATCACTGAGAGGTATGTGAATATTGAGTTATTGGCCAACAGATCCAAATCGCTAACTGGTTGCGTAGCCTAAATACAGAAATTTCATTTAGAATAGCAATTCGCTCCTGTACTAGTCTCGTAAGGTGCCACCGGAACTGTGCGATCTGATGTGTTAAAGCGAAACCATAACCACGAAAGAGTTCCTGAATACAGTTGTGGCAAGTAGAGGACTTGTTAAAGGCATGTAAACGTTTCGACCGAAACAGAGATTCCAGACGGCTGTAACAGTATATCTATATTAAATTAGCGCGAGGTTACCTGTCTTTACGACGTGCTGTAGGGTGAGCTCTTAATAGAGACAGACACTTTTTGGGTGTTGACTGTAGGTCATGAGGCCACTGTCAAATAAGGTTTACTAAAGGAAAACTATATGAGATACCCCGAGCCAATATTCTAATTGCCGCGCTCCATGACGCGAATTATCTACTGGTTTATTCCGTATGGTAGAATAATTTTGTTGAATCTGTGCGGATCAGTGGCAACAGTGTTAACGCCATCTTGATGAAGTAAGCTAACCAGTACTATTAAGATTCTTGAGTGAAGTAAGAGAATACAGTCGGTAACAGTAGAGCCGAGCAGGGCCAATTTTTATTATTATTATTATCGCATTCTGCATGCTAATTTTCGTGATGCAGATCTCTAGTGACCCACCAGAAAATTCAGGAAATCAATTAAATTTAATCTGGTTGAAACTGTTATCAAAAAAATTTATTATTATATTTCTGATAATCCAAATTGTTTATATGAAAGCCGCGATGTTTTCAACAAATTACAATCATCTGTCAATAAATCTAAACAAAGAAGAACTTCGGCTGAAGTATCATACAGTCCGATGCATTGCTGCTCAAGATATCATTTCAATTTTTGTTTTTCTTATGGCTTTACGCCTTGGTGACGTCAGAGTCATTAGGAGCGAAAAGACTAGGGACAAAACGGGAAGGAATCGGACCATGGCCTTTTGAAAGAAGCTTCTCGGCATTCGGCTCAAGTGATTTGGGGAAACCATGAATAACCCAAATCTGGATGCACGGATGGGGATTCGGACCCAAGATGCCATGCTAAGAATGACTGAATTATCTTCAGGAAGTGCTAATAAGCGAATAGAAAACATATGTTTGCACCTAATGCTTTGTCTAAAATACGATGTATGGATGTAGCAAAAAAAAAAAAGTTTGTTGATGACGTTATTCATCATTTGACATCCGTACCAAGATTCTTTTGTTATCATCAGGATATTAAACAAAATATTGATTTTCCTTCACAAAAAATAAATAATTACTTCTTAAAAGAAATCTTTCGTGAGTTTTCTCTTCAGTCCTCAAACTATGCTGTTTTATTCGTCTCGGCAGCTATAAACCACAGCAACAATTTCAAGGATTAAAGTTACTGGAACACTCATATAAGTATAAACTGAATAACTGTCTCCCTCTTGCCAGATATACACATTCTAACTATTCCTTATTTTAGTGGTGGCGAAGTCCTAGTTAGTTACCTCTCACCTTTTGTTTCCGGGTTTGAAAATATAATTTAGCTACATCCGCACATCATCAAAATTTTACTAGCCACAAAAAAAAATACTATAAAGCAGGGTTTCCTAAACTCATTAAAAAAAAAAAACCTTGCCTTTTTTTTTTTAAAAAAAAGTAAGAATTTTTGTCTAAAAAAAGTAATATACTCATAAAGAGCAATATGTTATTAATTAATTTGATGGATGGGTTTGTTTCTTGTCGCAGGTTTAGTAAATTTTAGGACCAATTTTGTTCATTTTCAGTCTCAATTTACCATGTTGAGAGATACCCTTTCAGCCGCCATATCGTAATTCTTGTGGCTAACCTCCTACGTTCAATTGGCGAACCCAGATGGGTTCGCGAACCCTACGTTGAGAAACCCTGTTATAAAGAAACTAGTCATCAAGATTTTTTAAAAATTAATTCAAAGTTTGTGGTGAAATTGGATAAGTCTAGTATTATCTAGATTCACTCAGTTAAGTTTCACTTTAGATTATTTCGAACATAGTTGTCTCAAACAACCAGAAATTCTTGGAGATATTAAACTGGTGAGGAGCATTGAAATTTTTACAAATGGTGCTATGCAGAAACCTACTCAAGAGAACTGTAGGATCATGCACTGAAGAGTAAAATCGTAATAGTACGTCTAGTATTGCAATTGGTTGTTATAACTGTCTATGAAGGAAGGTGTATTCCATTTTGAGTCTCCTTTTGTGACGAGGAAGTAGGGAGATTAGTTGAGGTCGGAGATTGTTTGCAGACACAGTGGAGAGCAGACTTGCAGAGTCACCACACGGGAGCTGTTTCTTGTGCCAGTGATCAGCATGTCTAGCGGCCGTCCTCGCAAGTAACGCGCTATTGATGCTATTTGTCAACCCTACACCGCCTCACTTGGCTACACGGTACGTCGGACTTGATGAACGTGCGAGATGGCAGTTTTCATCAGAGCAGAACGGCAGGGGCTCTCCAATCGGGCTTCCGAACAGTAGTTTCTCATTACGCAGGCCGGACGGCCGCCGCGTGGTGACAAAGGCCGGCGATGGAATTTACAGCTTCCGCTGTGAGCCGAGGTGTACCGGACGCTGGGCGGTGGCAGCACCCGCTGACGTCATGCGAGACGCCGGTTTGTCGCGCACACAAGCGGGCGCGCCTTTCTTTACCGTCCAGAGTGCGCGGGGAAAGGTCAAACAGAGGCGGCCAGTAGTGGCAGACACCTCTCCGCGCTCTTAATCTAACCAAGTGGATTCACAGCTCCGAGAAACAATTATGCCAAATGACCGGAAGCTACATGCAATATCTACATGAGTCGCTAAACCGTTACTACACATGCTTATCACTATGACGCAAATGTTGATTTAAAGCAGCCATTTACTATAAGCGGTTTAAATATGCTCAATTACTATGGGGTAAGTTCCATGGATACTGTCACTCCATTTCTGAATTGGTGCCAATTACTAATCGTACGCTAGCGATAAGAAGACTTCACAAATGTTGTGTATCGATTGTGGGCATTTTAGAATCTGGATGAACGAAAAGATCACTTGTGTAGCATTAGATTTCTTATAACTGCTCCAGCTCTCCCTGTTGCATGTCCTTAATAGTCCATATAGATGTATCTCCTTCATTGATTGTGACACGAACTCTACTTTCAACAGGGTACTGCTTTCGTATTTCCCAGGTAGTATCCGACATCTACTAATGATACTTAGCCCCCATATTGGCATGATCAGATTCATCCCCAACTAGAGACGGCCATTCTCAATTTTTCTAGTGATTAAAGCAAGAAAACAGTTCAAAATAATTAGACCGAATGCCATACAAGAGTGGATGTTTCGAGCTTGTTGAGTGAAACCTAAACTTTCGAGGACAGAATTTGTTAGGAATCGGGTTCGTTCCACAGTCCGGGAATTCAGATTTCGTTTCTTCCGTTGTTAGCCGAAAGATCTAAAGGTGAATGCAGAGATTCTTCCTTTAAGAAGGCAATGGCCAAAATCCTAAATCCTTCCCTTTTTTTCCCGCACCCCCTCCCCCCATCTCACTCCTCCCACGATAGTCTCCCGATTCTAATAACCTAGCCGTCAGCATAAAAAAACAGTATTTATCTGGTTGTAAAAATTTGCTCACACCGCAAGTGGAGAAATTCAAATTTGATTTTCTACTGATGGATATTTCTGTTCATATGTGTTTGACGAAAATACATCCATTTAGTTTTGATGACAACAACCACGGAAACTTCGAATCCTCAGAGTCGAAGAAGTCAGGTGTGAAAAGAATTACTAGTTCTGATTTTGTGTTCAGTATTGCCACTAGTATAAAGGATGTTTTGATAACAGCGCAAGATTTGAATTACGCACCGTGTTGGCTGTTGTGATTTTATAGGTAGATAATTGTGACTGGTTGATAGGAGTTAGTAAACATAGAGCCCCACACTCAACCCGTTCTCGTTGTTAAACTGTAGTATCAAAGTGCTGAAAGTATGGTTTCTACGATTTGTAAAGTTGGCTAAATGTTAAGTAGGAATATTGTTACTATTACATCAACTGTGAAAAGAATAATAGAAAATTATATTGGTGTAAAACACACGACACAAGGTCATCGTTGTCGTCATTCAGAAAAAATCATCGCAGCAGAATTTGGCTGAGAATTTAGGGATCATCGATTCGTCATCGTGAAAAAGAACTGGTCATTTGAAAGGACGCATTCTCGCTGAAGGTTTCCATTTCCATATTTATCCATCTGACTCAAGAATTTATGCCAACAGAGCGTACACTGCGAAGAGAGTTCAAAAATGGATCACTGTACAATAAGAAGCTAATGCCGATATCATGGACAAAATCATCTTTAGTGACTAGTCCAGTTGGCTTCGCCAATAGCCAAAAGTGTCGCAATTTGGGCTCAGAAAATCCAAGATTCATAAGAAACAAATGCATCCGCAACGTTTCACTGTTTGGAGTGTACTGTGGTTGGATGAATCATTTCCTTTGAAAACGAGGCAGTTAATGCATTAGCGGTAAATGCCGAACGTTATCGTAACTTATAATAACTACGTGCCTCAATTATAAAATATTGCTGTCGAAGACATGTGGTTTCGGCAGGAGGTTGCCACTTGCCACACCGCCCTTGCAAACTTGACAGTTTTGCACGACTCTTTTCATGGTCTCGCTATCTGCGTTTTTGGTGACCGAAATTAGCCACCAAAGTCTTACTATTCAACTCCGATGGACTTTTCTGTGTGAGGTTTCTGAAGTCTCAGGCATACGCCAGGAAGCCTACCATTACCGAAGCACTAATGACTGAAATTTAACGCAGTATCAACGAAATACCGCAGAATTTAAGCAAAACTGAAAATTTTGCCAGAAGTTTACGTGTGTGCTACCAAGCCGTGGTCATTTACCGGATGTGTTATTTCATACATAACTCCCAAGTGAGTTCATTATAAATCAATTAAATTCAATACTTTGTTGCAGAAAATCATGTTTTACTTAAAATAAGAATTTTGCGCTTTTATTCTGACGACCTTTATATCCGAATGGTTAATCCACATTTGCAACGACTGTGTAGACAGTCTTCATCTCACTAACTTCAGTGCTAAATGAATTTATTCAGTTCCAGATTATCATTATTTAAATTGCATTGAAGACTACTTGCAACATTGCTTAGAAATTATGCCTAAATTTTTAGGGCTGTTAAGATGTTGTCTATAATGAGTAAAGAAATTTAGTTAATTTAGGTTTTCATGCGCAGTATTGTCGCAAAATTATGGTTTGTTTAGTGAAAAATTTCAATATTTTAAAACTTAGAATTGTTTTAGTAATATGATACTTTTCTGTTTAACATTTAAGCTAAGTAGTAAGAAATAAAATTGTATCTATCCATGTGATTTTTCCATCAAACGCCATTATTTGGGCGCAGGTGACTGAGTAATAAGAAACAATTCTTAGAAACATCAATTAAAAAAATCAATCAGTCTTATGTCAGGTAAATTAATTACATCAAACTATATCAATACACCTGTATAGTAGTTGAAAGTATCTGGCTGCATTGAGACGATTGTGTTGTAATATTATAGTAGAAAGGGTCCTTAGATATATTACGTTATTATTTTTTACTGTGTTTACTAGTTTACTAACAAAGATACATTTTTTGGAGACTGCTATTGCGCTCACAAAAAGGTAACAATCTGCTATTTAAAATCAGGCCCTTTCCTGTAACTGAAGTATTCTTTTGCTGTAAGGAAATAACTCATAAGGGTTCAATTTGATTTTGAAAGCAACAAAAAAATTCACGCCTCACATAAAGGGTTGTTCTTAATATTTCAGACGTAGTGGAAAAGTCAAATTGTCATCAGAAGGGTAGTTTTGCCATAGGTTTGACACCGTTTTCTATTTGCCGTACAATCGCCTCTGTCATGGTACTATATCTTGGTAACCGACTCTATTACCATTGTCTCAGAGAACCTGTGACTTATCAGTTAGCCCTATATGACATAGAATTTCGAATTCAGATTTTAGTATGAAACATTTGTACTATGTTCTAATATATGAATATAATGACTGAATAGAATAAAAGAATCGTTACAAAATATATAATACGAGATAAGGATTTCCTGTTTTGTCACCTCTTATTACAAACGCAATTGATTATAAGTAGTTCGGTGTTGGGTAAAGAAGTAAAACGGCTGATAATGAAATCAGTAAAAAACATTGAAAACATAGTAATTACTCGCAAGTAAACTCAAACAGAATTGGCGAAGAAAATAAGGAAACAAAATTTTTAATAACAAGCGAGAAACTGTTTTACAATGATTATTTAAGTCCACTTGACTTGAATTATCATTGTATAGCAGTCTGGTTGCTCTGTAGTTGAGGAATTTGACTGCAGATTCAAAACCCTGTCTTGGCGGGGATTTTGAAATGCATTGAACTCGACTTTCCCCTCGGGTACGGCTTTCAATTAATTCTCATGAACGTGGAATTATCAAACAACAAATAATAATAAATATGTTTATCAAACTTCGGAGTCCGAAGATTCCAAGCTCCTATTAGGAAAACACATCATAGTATGTTGATTAAGTTGACGTTAATTAGTTGCAGAGATAATTCCTCTTAAACGCCCACAATCATTTAAACTAATAATCAGTTTGTTTTATTAGTCGGTAAGTATCTTCACTTACAATTTTTTTGGAGCTTCAGATCATTTTAAGTTTCTTACACTCCCACTTCTTCGTTTTTTCTTTCGCCTTCTGTTTTATATTCCTTGGCCGACGTAACTACTCTCAGCTTGCAGCTTCAGTTTTTGATACTTCTCAATTGCCACTCAATTACTCAATACGTTTCTTGCTGTTGGGAAATATATTTACTGGTATTTGATATGACGTACTTGTATTAATAGTGTACTTTTCTTTGCATTCTGCTGTCGATCATCAGTTTTAGCGAATAGCTCGCAAGGACTATACTTCCAGTATGTGTTATTAATTCCCTTTATTATACCCTTAAATACTCTTTTGTTTATCCAGTTTCTCAGGCATGTTTCTCAATATTTACCATCAGAGAATAACAAATATTTAACATAAGCGCTTTTGTGGTGCGAATTTCGTCCTTGTTTATATAAGTACTACCTAACAACTACTGATAGTGACTTGGCTTTGGAGTAGGTGTTCCCAAAGTTTTAGGTACTATGCCCCCTCCCCCTTCCATCAAAAGAATTTCCCCCATGTTATCCTCTCACCACAATTTCATTATTAATAAGGCCTACTTTTTATTACTGCTAATGGCATTTGAAAGGAGAATCACTAAGCATGAGATGTTAGATGAAGACTGCATAGCACTCTGCTCTCTCCCTGACCATGTCTTCTCACAATTCCAGTTAGGGAACCTATAGTTTGGACTGACACACCCTTTCTAACCTTACTTCTAAACGACCAATAAAATGGATCAAATTAAATGAAAAAAGAAGTTGTAACTTACAAGTCCTAGAAGCACGAGATAAATGAAAATAATTGCTGTTGTTCTGAACTTGAACCCTTTGGCTATAACTGAAATAAATTATTGAAAATGAGTGGAAAATTTAAAGAAGTATTTTAGAAACGTTTTTAAAGAAAAATAAACACTGAATAATGATTAATTTAGTTCAAGTGTGCTTCAATATTTCCTCTCTTCTATTATGGAACAAATCGTATGATGAAAGTGTTTTTTAACATCACCCTGACAGAAATGTTTGTAACTGTTGACATCAATCTGGTGTTTCCTAAAATTACCATATCTTAACATTCAAGATAGCTGAAAACTTTGTACAATTTATAGGATTGATTTTAAGTGACAACACACTGCTAGTTAATTATCTGTTCGTAGGTAGTTCAAGCTGAGATATACAGTAGAACACGTTTCTCGTTGCGTGTTCCTGTCTCTAGAGCGGTGGTAGCAGCATGCATTTTTTTAGTTCTTATTTTGTTTCTGTCTCTTCAGACATCCTCAGCCAACTGTTCTGCAGTAAAATTTCGAACTTTCTACTTCCAGTGAATTAATTAACAGCTTCATGATAGCCCTAAGCGTTACACTAGTGGTGCAACAGTTGGTTGAATTAGCTGCTGCGGAATGTATGGTGGGAAGAGTAGGCGCAAATTCCGATGCGAGCTCATTCATTGCCTTTCTGAGAACTTCATATTCCGCATAGAGTCTACTTCTCTTCTGTTCACTTTAAAGCACGTATCGTTTCAGAATCCGGTGTCGTGGTATTCGTGGATAGTAGGGTTTTCACACCTGCATTCGTATTCCATTCAACGTAGCTGCGTCATCAGGCGTAGCCTCCGCGCCTTTTAGAGCGAAGTTATAATGCAGGGTTACAGTGAGAGTATCTTTTAACTGCTGTCTTGAAGGAAAGGGGGGTCGCGTGAGTAGGCCATCAATAGAGACGCTGGCAGGGATACTTTACAACTGCACATCCAAACCGGAAACTTATTCACAGCACTTAGGGTTGATCAATAAATTATGTCGCACTTTAACAGGGGAAGTGAAATTCGTTTGACGTAATTTAAGGATGGCTCCTATTAACGTAGGCAGCCACTTCCATATGTATACCTAAATGTAACGGATATTACTGTGAACAGCTATATTCTTGATACAACTTTTAGATCGCGGAGAAGAGATTACCGGTTATAGCACATTAATCCATTCATCTTGGACACATCAACGCAACTACACTTTTTAATTTAAGTGTAAAATAACATACAGCAATACTAGTTTCTGAAAAGTATTTATAACAAACAGAGAAATAGGAACAGGATACAATCATCTTTACGCAGTATCGAACTGTAACGATTATATACGTTGTTGAGTGTGCTATCCGAACACTTTTCCTGTACTAAGGTACTGACTGACACTAACAAAAATTGAGAGCAAATAAAAATCAGATCGTCATTCACGTTATTCTCGGAAACACAAACAATAAATTTTAAAATCATTGGAATTTATTGACATCCATGTGGAGGAGCCATAAAACCCATCTCAGTGAATGTATTTGCCGACCATATTTATTTCCAGAAACCAACAACAATCAAAGGTTGAAACACTTGTCGCGGAAAATTTTAAACGAAATTTTTTTCGAATGTGATTATCTCTCTATCCACTTGGCATGTGGCAGTAACCACAAGAACACACAAATGACGTGGCAACATCATAATATGCCAGACAAAGTCTTTTTAAGATTTGCAAATAGGTGGAAGTAAGGGGGGTACAAAATCAAGTGAAGGTTGTGGTATCATCTGAACCCCACATTAACCAATTACAGTGGTGACAATGTTGGTGACTGGAAACATGGTGCTGATAGTGTTACATCTGTTTTGGCAACGTCCCTCTTCTGTTCTCGGAACAAACCTAATCGCAGTTCCTTCTCGATGTTATCTAAGTATGCCCCACTTCTTCAGGAAATCTAGAACAATAAGAACTCAGAATACCAAAAATTAGACACTATCGCTTTCCATGTAGAAGGAATGACCTTGAACGTCTTTCCAGGGAAACAAAAAGCGTGTTTTAATCAATGTCTGTTTGATTCTAGGGTTAGGTGATGAGTACATGTCACAGACACAAATCGTCAACAGAATTTACTGGAATGCCTTCAGAAGAGCTAGACACCTGCTTCCTTACTGCAATGTGATGTGCTTGCAATGAGTGGAAATCTTCCCCACGTCAAATTGCTTTGCCAGAACGCGATATACTGTTACTGTTGGATTGTCTGATAACTCCCCAGTCTTCCGAACTGTTAATCGTGTATCTGTCACTACCAACTCATGTAAACACTTATCATTTTTCTAAGAGTTGTCTTCACAAGACTTCCTGTTGGGAGATCGTAATCAGTGCTGGCTCTTTCCGGTTTAAATTCAGTTTGCCAGTTTTTAACTATGATGTAGTAAGGGTCCTACTCCGCTAATATAGCTTTCATTTCCTGATTTATTTTCTTTTAGGAATATTTCGCCATTTTCTCAAATATTTAATCACAGCACTAATTGAGTTTTCTCCTTTCGACACTCAACTTACGGCCCCTTTTTGCAGCTGTAACAAAATGAAGATTCGTTCCAGAATTATGTAATTTGCGCAAAATTCAGCTAAAGAACGATATATTTTCTTGGTAAGGCTAAATAGTTATGAGAAGACGTGTTGAATGAGCAATATTAGAATCAGTTACCATGTTTCGGTTCAGTATTTTATTGAACATTCGCTGTGTTTACTATCGGCTGCTAGCAATGCAAATGCTACTGTGGCCAACCATACTACAAGAATAAAGATGTAATTATTTTTCAAAGCTGAATATTATAGTATTCAATGGATAACAAGAAGAAATAATAAAAAAAACGTATTTTTTTCGTGTCTCGAGGGGAATCGGGGTTAGCCGAGGATCACTCGTTTCCGACCTGGGGTAGGTGATGAATGCTACAGACAACGCTATTGCCTAAAATAAAACAGTTAGCAGGTGTTGCTTTATGAAGCTCTCGTCTTCAGAAAAATTGGTGATGCCGAAGTGGAAAGCATCTCAATTGTAATAATTTTTGTATTTAAATTACTAGCAAGCACATAATTATGCAACGAGCCAAACTTTGTTCGAGTTTGTCTGTGGAATTTCATCATTGTACCTTTCTACGAGACGAATCAAAAAGAAGTTACACTTCCAAGTTACGGCCATCTATGAAACCACCTACGCGTAGGCAACACGGCTATGGCAACATGCAATGTAAGTTCACTTTTGCACATAGTCCCTAAGAGACTGTAAACATTTCTCGGAGTGGTCAACCAACTTTTCGATGACAGATGCGTAGATATCACCTCCAGCGCAATGTAACCACCTGGAGACAGCTTCCTTCACCTCCTCATCGTTTCGAAATAGTCCTTTTTCATCTTACCGAACGCATGATAATCGCATGGCGCTAAGTCTGTTCTGTATGGAGGAGTTGCCATACAGCCCACTTGATCGCTGCAGCAGTTCGGACGTTTGACGGGTCGTGTGAGGCGTTGCGTCATCGTGCAACAAAATCTGAACGGCGCTCAATTTTCCCCACTTTTCTTTAATTGCCTTACGCAACCGGCTCAACGTTTCAGAAACGATAAGGAGGTGAAAACAGCTGACTCTAGGTTGTTACATAGCGCTGGAAGTGACTTCAACGTATCCGGAATGGAAAAGTTGGTTGACCTGTTCCGAGAAATGTTCACAGTCTCTTTGGGACTGTGTGTAAAAGTGAACTTACATTGTATGTTGCCATAGCCGTGTTGCCTATGTGTAGGTGGCTTCATAGACGGCACTAAGTTGGAAGTGTAACTTACTTTTTGATTCGACCCTGTACAAAACCAGATATTTGTCTCATTATAAGCTTTAGTACTAAACAATCTTGTAGACTAGCAGCCATCTTTGGCATCACTTGTATTTAAGCTCGTGAAGGGGTTCTGGACGTTGGGCACAATAGACAAAACGTTGTTGCGTTGATTTTGAATATATGTTTTGAATGTACCATTTATCCTCTATGGAAAATTAAAGCTGTTTTCATTGGTTAAAATTGCCACATTTGGTATATTTATGCTTAACTAATGTGGATCATCGTGGATCCAAAAGTTGAAACCATGTTCAGTGAAGCGTGATGGTTTTAGTGGATGTATTTTCCCTCATTGAAAAGAGAAAGCAATTTCCTACTGTGATTTTAGCCCGTGGGCGAGGGGTAACGCTTGGACCTAGCATTCGGGGGACGCAGGTTAAAATCCCCATTCAGCCATCCTGATTTCCCGAAATCACTCCAGATGATGAACGCTGACGTGGTTCCTCCAGATACCGATGGCCATATTCCTCCCCGTTCCTTGTCTCATACACACTCCCAGCTCAAACGACGTCGACGAGGTGTTAGCAGGGGCCTTCTTTGGCAGGGGCCCCGAAGCTCAGGGTGCCCCCAAGCGCAACTAAGGGGGCCCACGCTCAGCTCAGCTTAGCTCCACTAAAGCTCAGGGAGCCCCTGCCAGCAAACCTCACAAGACTTGGTAGAGCTAAAAAAAAAAAAAAAAGTCACCCATCTGGCCTGAAGGCCCAAAATATTTTTTTGCACCGGGACCTTGTTATCCTAGCTACGCCACTGGGTGTTAAGTGTTCACCTTGTTACTACGAAGATTCTTTGGTAATTGGGTATTTTCGGGGAAGGTGTTTACGTGTATGCTCCATTTCAAGTAGATGTAAATTCAGAGCATTCGAATAGGGAAACGTAGCTTTGTGTGGTAAGAAAATTGTCGGCCGCTTGGAAACATAATAGCTGAAAAGATTGCCGTTTGGAGCATAGGTCGCCGTACTTTGTTGGCCTGTCACCTCCTTTTCGAAAAAAATTATTAACCACCCCCTTTCGAAGAAAAAACTACTCATCGCCCCTTTTTCAGTAAAAAGATCACACCGATTCCCCTCCCTATGATAAACAATGTAATATATAAAGCACCAACTTTTTTGACTCATAACTCTTTTTTCCAAACAGTGATTCGATGGAGGTGTAGTGTAAAATATCATATATAGGAAAACAAGAACACATTTATAAAATTACTTTATTAAAAGATATTAACAATATTATTGTAGTTGTTGATTAAGAAATATATATTAAGAAAAAAATATTATTCATTAGAGGATTGAGGTTGTTGTAATGACACTAATTTTTCGACATTTGTTGCTTTGTCATCAGAATTCTTAAATTGGCACGTTCCACTATTGACAATTTGTTTTGTTTGTTAATATGATCATGGGAGTGCAGTTAAAAATTTATTTGATGCAAGTCGGATATAATAATGAATAGCAGAGGCCGGCGGTTGGTCTTCAATGCCCCCTACATTTGCCTTCGACAAGAAACGCCTCCTCTGAACATCGCCAGCCGGTGGGCGGTACCTCCCTCGTTCGAATACACTGGGTTAGAACAACCAACGGGTAGTAGTATTTCAGACGTATGGTAGATGATGTGTGGTTGGTGAGTGCATTGGCTGTGTGGTGTTGCAGAGAACGCGAGCCGCTGGTGCCACGTGAACGGGTCGTGGGCGGGCTACAGCAACTACTCGCTGTGCCGCGTGCTGGAGCCGAAGCCGGAGGACCAGGTGGTGCTGTCGACCACGCTCTACTACGCCGGATACTCGCTCTCGCTGGCGGCCCTCGGCGTCGCAGTCTTCATATTCCTATACTTCAAGTAACACCAACCTGCTAATTAACTACTAGTGCATTTTAGTTAAGCTGCGTTTTATGTACTCGTACTTCTGCCAAGCTCTCAATTGCGTTTCAAGTTTGTGGAACAGCCAGAAGTCAGATGGCGCTATTTCTGTAAAGCAGAAAGCCACGCAGACAGCTATATTGTCGATATTTGCTTGCAAACCATCAGTCAAGTACAATCTTTATTTCTTTCTTGTGGTTGTACGCCTCGTCCACAACTAGGTAATTAGCCTCAGAAGAAGAAGGGGACAGAGTGTGCTAAGAAGTGCGACTTTTGAAGGAACCATCCCGGCACTTGTCTGGAGTGATTTGTGGAAACCATTGTAAACCCAAATCTAGATTCCCGGGTGAGGATTCGAACCACCGTCCTCCCGAATGCGAGGCCAGAGCGTTAACCGCTCACCCACCACTCCCGGTGACAGGATTTGATCTCGCGTCCTCCAGAATACCCGTTACCATTCACCCACCACGTTCTGTAAGGCATCTTGACAAGCACCTGCTGCAAGATATAAATGATCTACAATCAATGTCTGACCAAAAGACTGAGCCCGAAAAAAAATACTGTATCACATTTAAAGCTTGTCTGAACCAAAGAGAATGATGTTATCTCTTCAGTTCATTAGTCGGTAAAAGAGAACGTAGGGACCCACCGCGTATGGTCAGTGCTCCTACTAGAACTAGAGAGCATTCTCATAGACGTATGTGAAACTTATATCACCATGTAGAATATGCTTTACTAAAACATAGCACATAGTAATTCCAACAAACTCTTTATTCTCAGATGTTATTGAATGCGAGGGAAACGTGATACTTGCTAGAAACTTGTAACTGGTATGACATCTTCGATAAAGCACTGGTATAGAAAGAAATATAGTTAAATAACTAGCACAAACAGTAGATTACTTATTAATCCTGTTAAATTTAATGCATGTACCCAGAGGGTGGGATTCGAAAAGTGGTATAAACATGAGTAGAAACTTAAAACATAAACAAAAATTAAAACAGTGTATACATAATCTAGGTATGTAATATCGGCTTAACTGTTATGACGAAAAGAACTGGAGGTCTGTCATTTGTTGGGAGATAACTTCAAGGCTTTATGAAAGACTTCGTAAAGGCAGCCAAAGTTTACAAGATAAATTATGACGATTACATTACGTGAAGAGTTGCCTTAAATTTTGGAATCAGACCCTAGTTGTTAAGGGAAAATGTGCAAAAGATTTTCTAATTAAAGAATCGATATAAGCCTTTATTAACCTAGCAATAACCCTATGAGCACCCATATGATCTTATGACTGTTAAAAACCGTAATATAGACTTCGACACGATTTATGACAGTATTTCTATAAGTTTCTATAATTTTTGTCAGTAAAATGATCGCAATACTTCTGCCCTATACGATTTCATACAATAGTATGGAATATGCTACAACACGGTTCTCAGATAACTCTTTAAGAAACTAATACGAATTCAGAAACCACCGATATGTATTCGAATTAATCCCAAGGAAGCGAGTGAGAAGAGAAATACTATGAGCATTCAATAATTGCGACTGCAGCTGCATTTACAAAATCAGCATAGACACTGCTATAGTTATTAGTATCCCAGCAATAATGTAATTGTTTCTTGTACTTGTCACCTTGTTTTTTTCGTTGCAGAAACCCTAAACCGTAGCGCAGGAATAAGGTTTCCAAGTCTTTTACCGCTAATCTAAGCCAGTCGTTAGTATAGAGCTTGTTGTATATTTATTTATTTTTTAAAAAATAAATATTTTTGTGACAACGAAAGAATTTGAACATTCTAAAGATAATTATCACCTTTTAGAACAAGTAGAATGGAATGGAAGCATTATTTTCATCGTCACTGACTCCGTTGACTCAGTTAGTCGCAGCACCGTGATGGTATCCGGTGACTGATATGGGGTTAGCTGCTTCGAGTTCTCGTAATGGAAGAAATTTTTTACATCAGGACTTGCCCGGCAGGGTAGGAGAAGTGGTGGTGCACAAATCCTAATCACCAGATTGTGCTTCAAAGTCCTGGGTTAAATACCAAACCTCTCCGCAACGCGTAAGGAATGGAGGGCTTACGACACTTCGTGGTGAATCGTTCGCCGGATGGGTACATTAAGTCTGGCGGCCGCAAGATGTATTTTGGAAGAGTAGGCCTGAATGGGCCTGAATTGGTCGTATTTTACCCTTCCTTCTTCCAACTCTCATCCCACTACACAAATGACACTCTACGTTGAACACACACAGTATCACAGTCATGCACAACATTTAGGAGCACAGTCGCACTGGGGAAGACAACGGGAAACCACAGCTCATGTTCCCGGACGTTGCACGGGAGGGAGGGCGACTAAACACACCCCACTGTAACGGCATACGCCCTCTAATGAGCGAGTAGTTCATCAAAGACGAAAAAACTAGGTGATAAATAGTGTTTTGTTGTTCGCACATCAGCAGACTGTAACAAGGCTACAATAGGAGAGTTGGCGAAACTGTTTAACACTTTATGGTAAGCAGTTCAACATGCAGAAGACAAGTTCAGTGACAGAAACGAAACAACTTCCAAAGAGTAATCATACGTTTTTAAGAGTGCTTACAGGTAGTACATATATGTATCCCCCCCCCCCCTCCGACCGTTGTTTTGTAGGAATTAGCAGATTATGAGTAGGGTTGTTGCAAAAATAAACAATCTTATTCCCTCTCCACCTGATCCAAGATGATGAACCAAACAACAAACTCTTCTCAACTGAGTCCCCGCTTCAAATCAGGTCACACTCATAAATACTTTCAATTACAATTTCTTCACTCGTAAATTCAAAAAGAGCATTAGGCCCTACACAAATTTTGGTATCAACAACAAAATACGTTGTTTGGCAGTCGCGGAAACGTTAGGGCCTCGCATCGGAAAGAAGTAGTTTCGAATCCTCGTCCAGCCATCCAGATTTGGTTTTACCATGGTTTTTGCAAATAACGCGAATGCCGGGATGGTTCCTTCGAAAGGACATGACCGAATAATTTCCTGTTACTTGTCTCCACTCCTGTCACGCCTTTAATGACATCCACGAGGCATGAAGCCAGAAAAAACTAATTCTTCCCTCGTGTCTCTGCAATAATAGTGGTTCAAACATAAATTAAAATAAATCAAACAGAGCGAGTTTCCACGCTGAGATCAGGTTCAGCAATCCGTTTCCATATGTTGATGTTTGCCACTTGTAAGAGGTGAACCCGATGTGGACAATTCATAACGAATAAATTATGAAATAAAAGAAGGAATAAATCCTTTTCGGACTTTAAAAAAGAGCTTGCAACAGTTCTGATGGACTCTTCCTTAAGATGAATACGTTAATCTATAACTGCAGCCATGCAGCAATAAGGTGCGCAACGAGAGATGTAACTAGGTTTTAATCTTTTGTTTCATCGTATTCAGGTACAAAACTCACAGCTCGTTTCACTTGTAACGCAGTCGCAACAGATTTGTATCGACTGGCTTAAGATGAAATAAACAGAGGAATGTACCAGCAAATCTCTTGATCTACACGACAAAAATAATGACAGGCTAATGTAAGTTAATTTACCGTGCGTGTACACGTCTAGAACGTTTGACGCCTGAAAACATATTGACGCAAATGTTTTTGTTTTTTTTTTGCGTTTTTGTGTTTTTGTGTTTTTTTGTGTCCTGATCCAGATTAGCGTATGCTGATAAAGATTAGGCCAGTTGCACAGTCGATCGTGTGAACATTGGTTAATGTGTTTTGATCCTGGTAGGTGTTTCGATTATTTCTAACAGCTCAAACACCGCGGTCGTTGCGCTTGGTATCGTGGAGGCAGAATATGTTATGTGGGTTTGGCTGATTCTCAGAATCATTTGCATTTTATGAAATTAATCGTGAAACTATTCTGATCTCCATTGATAGCCAGACGGCCATTGCACATAATAAAAATTACTAGGGCAAGTCCTGATAAAATCACATTCAATGGGATATCTCTTAGTCAAAGGACAGATTGTCTCTGGAATAGCAAAGCTGAAGTTCAGTAGAAGCGACCAACTTGTTCACACATTTTTACGAAGCTACTTTCTCAAAATCTTCAAAGTATTCAATTGCAATCAGTTTGTGGAGCAATGAAATAATATTACAATTGCGAAATAATCATCCATAACTACATGATCCTTCAAGAGCCGGATGGGAGAGATTTCTTTTTGGTTGTGTGTAAGTTGGTTGTACTGAAAACCGCAGTGTAGAACCGTTGTATTATATTTTATATAAATCTTTTTTTTTTTTTTTTCTCGTGGTTTAAATCTTCACGTTCATTGTCAACAAGGGAATTGTTTGATCGGTGAGGTTTACCGTTTGTTTGACAGCATACCCCGACGCAACAGATTTGAGTGCCAATGCTTTGCGCTTGTCAGTGAAGTGAATACTCGCCCATCTTTCAGTAATCCCACAGAGATCTTTATGACCGAATCGTCATTAACCTAAAGTCCTGGTATGAAAAGGGAAAAAAAGAGCACAAAATATGATACTAGCGGTTTTTAACATTTCCGGAAACAAGTAACAATCGTAAAAATTATTTAAAAAAAAAAAATCATGTTCATATGCTCTATTAGAATTTGATGCACAAGAAAATATAGTGCAGTATGTTTTTATCTTCAAAAATAAAAGCTCGTTTCAAGTTCATATCTTCCAAATTTTCGCGCATTAACTGTTGGGAAACAACGAACACGCAACCACCACATGCTAATTGTTCTAAACAAAGTATCCATACTTCGACAAATTGTGTCAGAGTTCTGGCCACCGCGCCACCTAGACCACCGCCCAGTCGCCGCCACCTTTACCGACGCGACTAGAGTTACCAACATTCTTTTAAGTAAACTAAAAAAATAGCACAGTTCAAAAAATACAGTAAATTTAAAAGAAATATAATATTTAATGGAAAGAGTAGAAAATGATAAAATGTATGTTTATTGCTGATTTATCTTTATAAAAACTGTATTTTTTGCAATTCTTGCATCTTTTACCAATTCTTTTTGTCTACAGTAAAGGTGTCATTCAATTTTTGAATTAATGTGCATCAAAAGCTCATTTTTTATTAATGAAGTACTGACACTTACTCTTTCTTCTCGCTATTTTGAATTCATAACTGAATGGCGAAGTGGCGCGAATAAAGAGCGGAAACTAACAATCTTAAATACATTTTGTAAATTATTTTTCGGTATATTTTGGAATATGCCACCATTTTTGATTTATGGCTCTGCAGTCCCTTACTTTTCCCCAGATTTTGATTAATATTGTTACTTCAGACAAAAGTTTGTACATTTTTAAACTCATTTTTTCTTGTAAATCTAGAGCTTCTTATATTGTCTCATAGTCATCAAAAGAAACCTCATGATTTAAATTAAATTTTTGGATTTCGCATAGCCAATTGATGTCATCAAAATAAAATCAGTTATTAAAATAATCCAGAAATTCATCAATGAATACTAGAAAAATATCGGTTGGCAATCCCAATGTGGACTATCGATATAGCGCGTATAGTTCAATACTTCCTGAAACAATGGATATCGAAGACGAAAGTGAAATGATTCTGTGGTTACTGTAACCATGGTGAAACAGAAAAAGAAAAAACTGCCCAAATCACTGCTTCTGAATCAAGCTCATTCGTTTTTCCTTAGTAAAATGAAAAATATGTGAACACAAGTTATAAAAAATATGATTGTCACATTCCTTGGAACCAGACACCCAAACTGCATTTTTTTTTTTCAAAAGTACAGATTAAGATAACGTTTCGGTGCTGGATCGCTAGAAAAATATTAAATTTCAAAGTCTAAAAAGTGTGTTATTTAAAGAATATAAAATCGAGGAAATAATTACAAGAACAATAAAAAAATAAATTTGAATTTTCATTATTTATTTAATGAAATTGTGTAATGCGTGTTTTAGATTTGAACGCTAAAGTGTAATGATACAAGAAGGGAAAAAATCTCCAAAATTCATTTTCTTTCGTCGACCGTGTCGCCGCGTCGCCTTAACGCGCTGAGTTCGAAACATACGATGCGGCGGCGCGTGTAAGTCGCGGGGAAACCACTCGCCGCGCTCTGTCGTCTGTTGATCCCCGTTTAATTACATAGGACCACGCGTCGACTCAACCGCCGCGCGGCGCAAAACGCCTACTGCGTTTACTGTACTAACCTGTTCAAGGCATTTGGTAATACGTCAGTCACGTGGGGCTTTGCTTGATTTCTTAAGGCAGTTTATCACTGTTCATTTAAGAAATGTCAGATCTTTTGCAATATTTCATTACATCGATCCTTCATTACTACGTGAAATTTTCATCATTAGGACTTGACTGGCAGGGTAGGAGAGATGGTGATGCGCAGTTACTAATCACCAGGTTGTGTGCCAAAGTCCTTGGTTCAATCACAAAAGTATCCGCAGCTGTACGGCTCTGCGATGGCGATTCGTCCGTCGGAAAGGGACGTTAAGCCTGGCGACCACGAAGGTGTCTTTCGGAAGAGTAGTCCTGAATGCCGGCACCGGGTTTCATCGTCTCTCTTCTTAATTTCTCATTTCATACGACACAAATAACGCTCCATACTGAACACGCTCGTTCGCAGCCACCGACACCTGCAGTAACACGTCCCAACAAGGCAACAAGACACCACCCTAGTTCATCTTCACAAGATAGTTCCCGTGGATGAGTACACCCATGGTAATCGACTACACCCATAATCGGCATGGGATAGAAACAATTCAGTCACCGAACGCAGACAAATTTCGAAATATTGGTCTGCGTTGTATATGATATCGTCCATTTATACCAGTGTTTATTATCGATGGAATTGCGTCCTCACTTCTACTTCACGTTTTAGAATGTGACTAACACTGCTTTAGATTTAAGCGACGCTGTTGGAGGCTAAAATCCTGCAGAATTATTCAAATGTTCTATATATTCCCCCTTACACCCTTCATTAGCTATTGCCGAATGAATCTGTAGACATGCAAATTGTTGCCAGCGTGTTCCTGACAGTTGGTTCTACACGTTACAGCTTCGCTGATGCATTGTTATATGTATGGCCAACGAGGTCGGCGATCCGATATCAGATCAATTGTCAATTGCAACAGCCGACCACAACAGCCGCCCCGTATAATCCCGCTTTCCTAAACAAAATGACCTCTGTTCGTTTGTAATGTTCAGGAGCGTAGCGTATACCCAATACTGTACTAAAATATTGAATGATTTTGAGCTAAACCATTAATAAATGAAACTAATTTACCTAAAAGCTGCTCAACCGAATTTAATACGCTTTCTGCAAGTTAGCATTACTTTGAACCTAATTTCAATTATCCATAAATTTTGAAGTAAGTTACATCAAAATTTAAACGAGCATTTGATTGAGTAATGTATAATTTGCGAAGTTAACTGAATCATGACGTTTGGTTGGTAACTGGCAGGAAAGAATTTTAGCAAGTGTAGCTTTCTATTGCAAAATGTTCCTTTCCTATCTTACGGTTAGTTCTCGATGTGTGGTATGTGGAGACGAAGTGGTATCCGGTTTCTGTATTCGAGGCCGTCGTCATTCGTTTGACAGACTTTAAGGGTATGTTTATACTTGATAGCAAACTATTTGCATGTAATATATAAAATTTTTACGTCTACATTCCAAAACTTTGTTTCTCACATTGAAATTACAGTTAAAATGGGAGAATGTTGCAAATCAAATGAAGTTGTTATTTTACGAGAAGACCGTATTTGCCTTAATCAAACTGAATCCTTAGAATAAACCTATGATAAAAAAGTCGGGATTACAAGAAACTCTTGTTACTGTTTAGTAATAGGAATATTCTCTTTAATATTGTAATGCATGCAAACTTGGGAGCCTAATTTACCTGCTTCATAAAACATATTAAGTCAAATGACATTTCGCTATATGAATGTCAATTTGATTATTTTCATTGCATCCAGTTACTGGACAAAATTGAAAAATGTTATATGCATGAGTTTTCACAAAAATTCTATCTGTCCAATAGAGGAGCTATCAAAAATACATCGCTCTTATCGATAATCTATACACAAGGCAGTACAACCGTGAAACCAATAATTTACTCATCGCAGTGGCTAATTCCGCCAAGCTTGCCGTAAAGTATATGAGCTTTATATTATTTGTAACAGGTGTTTTTTTCTGTCGAGCCATGTTTCTCCCTTCATACGTAACCAAAATCGATAAACGAGGTATCAATTTTTTAGAGATTAAGTGCTCCGTTGTAATATCGTCATTAATTAAGAAAGCAATGTTTCGAAAGTCAACCCGTAAGTGGCAACATTATAAACAATCAAGGTCACAGGTATTTGATAGTTCAGAGTTAACCTGCTAGGTCGTGCTGACGTCGATAATGAGTGATCTCTTACCGCTGGATGATGACGTAAGTACAGACATGCTATTACTAACATCAGAGGGCTACATAGGATTATTATACGAGGAAAGGTGTGAGGCAAATAGTGACGGTGCAGGTGTGAGACAGAGGATTGTAGTTTTCTATTACGATAAAGGTAAACCCACCAACAAAGAACAGCAACTGAAATATTAGAGGTAGATTTATTTTCCTTTAGTCTAAAGTTACTTTTCATAAGGTGACTGCTATGGTAAATAAGTTATGTGCTAGTTCTAATCTTGGACTTCTATTAACACGAACACACACACACACACAAACACACACAGAATCTTCGACATAAAAATTCTAAAAAAGTTAATTTACAATAGAACAGGGGTGGCCAACCCGCGAACCGCATAGAAAATTTTTCCGGCCCACGAGATGTATCACACTTTTACAAAATATATTTATTTTATAATAGTCAAAGTAATGAAAACCAATGCATTAAAAAATATATTATTTGTGCATCCATATATTCATAAATTAACTGTCGAAATTATGAGAAAAAATTAACTTTGATTTTAAAAATAATATTCTTGCGAATGTACGACAGATATTGTTAGCGTCATTATTAATATATTATCTATGTTCACATGTAAGAATAATAGTAAACACAATAATAATTACTCATTATGGTTCAATTTTTCACATCAAAAAAATATTTATAGTGTGACTAAATCTAATATGAGGTTATATAATTCTAAAGGCGGCTCGCGGAGTTATGATGCATTTCCCAAGTGACACGCAAGATCATTTGCGTTGGCCACCCCTGCAGTAGAAGCTGTAGATACTATGAAATTTTTGAGACATCAATTGGTTTTTTGTTATTGTTATTTTCATTCATGATGGTAGATTCATTAATCTATGTTGTTAACTTCCATTCAGATTCCACATATTAATTTTCTACACGTTTTTATCCTGGATGACAACAATTACACCCGTGCTCTACTAAAAATATCGCTACCTCCAATAAACTAAAAGCGATAAGGCCCACAGAGTTAATTCTTTTCTGTTCGGTTGGAATACTTTTGTTAGTGACAACTGGGTGCTTATACGACTTGTTTACGGGAAAAATACCATCTACTTTGAATGTTCAAGTGTAGCCATGAAATTTGTATGCTGCAAGCCGCACTCATAAGACGGAAAAAGATTTTATTTCCTCTTGATTTTTATTTCTACAAGAATATCTGTATTACATTTAAGTGTAAATATCACTGTCTTAAGAAGCCACAAATTCTCGTAGTATGGTATTTCTTCTTGTGTCAGTGGTTATAATAATTCGAATAATACAAACAGCCATTCATGAAACATCGCGCAAAATATGCATTTTGTGAATATGTAAATACAAAAAAAAATATTCCTCATTCAGTCTATGACTACAGAAAATCAACCTAATCGATATAAAACTGAATCCTTTTGCAAAGAATTCTTAATTGCTGGAAATCGTACGTAGATTTTGCATCGATATAAGCGTTTTGTGTACTTCAGATTTTAGCTGATCTTAACTTTATTACATTTTCCATTCTTGCATTCTTAGAAACTACAGCTTTTAATTTAGAATTTTCGGCTGTAATGGGCCAAGTTCCATGCGTATTAAAGAGCCATAAGAGATTTTTTAAAACTGTTGTTTACTCAGTAGTCTATTTATTATTATCTTGGGCATACGGAAAATAACTGAAGTAAATATTGACGTCCGTTCTGCGATCGTCTCCATTTCCGTTATTTGCTGCACGCGGTCGTAAAATGGCTGACAGCTGGCTCTCGCAGGACGATTAATAACCAGACGAGTCTATATTTACTGCGCCTGCAGAAGCACTGAGGGTGACCTCGATTGGTCTGTTTCCAGGGAGCTGAGGTGTCTCCGCAACTCCATACACACCAACCTCATGTTCACCTACATCCTCTCCAACTTCATGTGGATCATCACCGCAACGCTGCAGGTAGGTCTCCAACAAGTGACATAAAATTATTATTAATATGTCGTACTACCTTATTGAGATTGTTTCCAAAGCTCATCAACCTTGCTGTCCAACACAGTCATCAGAAACTTACACAACTTTCAAATGAGAAAGTCCGATTCAACTAGAGATCAAGGTGCGGTCAGATCAGCTCAAGGTTCACGTTTCCGCCAGTAGAATTCCCACTCGCGATCAGATCTGGTCAGCTCAGCTCAAATCACATTTTTTAAGAAATAAATAAAGAATTGGTCCCTTATAAACTGTTTCATTATTGTTTAAACCTTGCAATTTTCAAGTTCAGTTAAAAAAAATTAAACAGTTGACTCTTCTTAAACAAACAAAAAAAGATATTTAATCTGATTCTCGATATTTTCGATATGAATAATATAAAATAAACAAATTTTTTGAGATAATTCTATTTGTTGCGCAATATTGTGCAATTTTATAATTTTTTTTTATTTAAATTGTAGGTTTTATTGCGATTCTATCCATAGTTTTGTGAGAAGATTAGCAATATTTTAATTTGTAATATCATACAATTTACTGAAATCCCGAACATGCTTTGAGATGTTCGTCGTCCTTCTTGATCTGATCTGACCTGATTGTTGCACGTTGACGCTAGTGGTCTGATAATTTCAGGTCAAAAGCGCTTCAGTTTTGACCGCTGGAGGCGCAACCATCAGATTGATCTTCCTTTCCTTGACCTGTCCAAACCGAGCAGCGAGATTGCTCTCACTGGATTATGAGTATAGCGATTTTGACCTCAATTGCCCTGGCCTGACTTGATCCCCTTGTGAACTAACCTTAAGTATACTGTTATCGGTTTGTACATCAGTCGTGATGACTTTTATTGTGGATAAAATCAGTTTTCCAGTCCAGTTATACAACAATTATAATCGTTTCCGAAGGTCATGTAAAATATTTTACACAACTGATAATCAAGTTACTGTTTACTACAGAATTTTAAAATGTGGATTGCAGTAATATTACCTTTTTTTTTAACTTTTCGCACCTATCATATTCATACTAATTGAAATACTTCACCAACTCATTTCTAGTTTCTATCACCAACGTTTAAGCCCCACCTGTGATCTTATTCAGGGAAACTGGCAGCCTGATGATCCTACAAAGACACGCCTATCATGCTGAAATCAGTCATACTAGACGATAAAATTTTCGAGAAGGAATGGTGGTTTATATTGAACATCAACCAGAACCATGGTTTTCTAGCAAATTGATTTTACTCTAATATTTGACTTCCCTTCCTGTTTCTGCGATGATATTATTCTCCTTGTGTTTCATTGGAATTTCATATTCCACTTACCAATTTATTTTCGTAGATAGCTTGCTCCTTGGTTAACACATGAGTTTTCAAAACACTTGAAACATTCGATTGAACCAAATTCTGTTTGTCTTGCTGCAGGTTTCAGTGCAGATGGGGAGTTTCGCGTGCATCATGCTGGTCCTGCTGCTCAACTATTTCCATCTCACCAATTTCTTCTGGATGTTCGTTGAAGGTGGGTTCAGTGAAAACAATAATTTATTAAACAAAAATGCTCTCGATACTTATTGTGAAGTTATATTTCGTTTCTTTACACCTGACCATAGGTTGTTTTTGGCTCTGAAGGTAGCTAAAGGGATTGTTAACGAAATCAGACAAAGCAATTAATTGTCAGGTGACTTGACCTTTAAATTCTTTTGCAATACTCAGTTCCATTTAGGTCCAATAAAAAAAATTAAAGCTTTGATTTTTCTACAACATCACAAGAGAACACTGATAAATTATTTTATTTTTAGTAGTAACGAAATAATTACAGACTTTTTCTAATATACGTAAATGAATATTACGTTGGCTGTGCGTTTTCAATGAGCTGCAGATTTCTTAGAAGTCAGTCAATGCTGTAATATCGACCTAGAACTTCAAAGAGCTCCATAAACATCAAAATTAAAAGCGATTGCATTCATTTGTAAGTACATTTCTTACTAATCACCGGGCATTTCATTATTTCCGTCTGCCCAATTTTGACGAAAGTCTCAACATTCAAAATAGTTTGACGTACTTTCAAGTCTAGTGTTGTAAGAAAAGTGAAACACAGGCATACATAATCTTTTGTAAGCCTCATCATTAGCTTTAGAAATTGTGTTCCCGATATTGCGCCACATATACGTAGGTGTTATCACGAGGAAAGGGAAATTGCGGAATCAAAATCACAAAAACTTTTTTTGCCTACTGTACATGTTGAAAAATTAGAATTTTTATGCATCGATGCGAATAATTCCTTCAATAATATCGTGGTACTCGGTTTACATTGTTGTAGATTTTATTTTACCCAAAAACCTGAATAAACATAGGGAATAAAATTTATCATATTACGATAAACTTCCAACATTTGTATCAGTGTTTGTAAGACGTTGATTTTCTTTTCCTTTTAGTTTCAGCTGTCTATGGACTTTGATCACGCAACTTCATTTCCTCTTCTGAGTTTCCTTCCTCCGTGGCCAGCACTCCATCATGCTCTAGTGCACTCTCGCTTTTTCTTCTTCTGAGAATGCCCGCCTCTTCCTAATTTTACTTCGCACAGATCCATTACCTCGCAATTTTTTTTCTGAACCCTTTCCTGTCTTCGATGTCTTCCGCCTTCATTTCACACCTTTTCAGATCCTGATGAACTTCTTTCATCCACGGACCTGGAGTATTTCTGTTCTCTTGAAAGCTGAGAATTTTCTTTGCCATTCTATCTGGTTCAATTACCTTGAGTGCTTGTGTTTCGCTTGATGAGAGAGAAATTTGTATTCGTATTCCTTTAATATATCCTGAAAGCTATCCCCATCTGTCTGGCTTTATTAACAAAGTTTCCATTGAAACAAGTGAATTTTCTGGGAATTTTGTTTTCGCATACAAAACAGAGGTTCCATATTTTTTTCTTTTTTTTTTTCTTTTTTTTCTTTTGCTGTGGCTTTACGCTTTCTCGACGTCGAGGTCGTTAGAGGCGGAAAAGGATGGGGAATGAGGAACGGGAAAGAATTTGTCCGTGGCTTTTTTGTAGGAAGTATCCCGACATTTGCCTGGAGTGATTTGAGGAAACCATGGAAAACACAAATATGAATGCCCGGCTGAGTTTTCCAATCCGTGACTTCCCGAATGCGAGGCCAGTGTTAACCACTCACTAACCATGCTCGGTTCCGTATTCAAGTTTTGTTACATTTGTTTGGTGTACGATTGAAATCATTTAAAGAATACAATATGAAAAAATATTAAAAGAAATACGAAACGATTTTCTAATTTGGATAGGTATTCACACTGTCGTATTTTCGCAAATTCTTTTCTTTATCAAACTGAAGAGACTGATAAGAAGAGAAAATTACAGAGGAAAGAATAATCCGGAAAACAGTGAACGTATAGTACAACTTACACAGGAAAATAATAATAACAAAGAGGTAAGTGAAGGATGTATTCATGAAAATGTCCTGGTCAGACTGAATACACTGATTGATGGTAGTAAAATTTTTTTATAGCTATATCAGAAATATAAGGAGCATACAGATAGTTGAAAATAGGGATGGAGAAGGCATAACTAATAACACAAAAAGGTTTAGTGGATATTCTAAGAAACAACTAAACAGAAACTTTAGCATGTTAAAAGGAATGAGCCAACTATGAAATTAGTCACTTGATATATTATAATTTTAAAAACCTTAAGACACGAGGTATAGATATAAATGACAACAGAAATGATTCCAATAATAGTAAATTAAATATAAAAATAGGGTCGGATGCGACAGAAGAAGTAGGCGAATTTTAATACTTAGGAAGTAAAAATACAATCGATGGCAGAAGCCGGAATGACCTTAAAAGCAGAACAGCACTAGCGGAAAGCGCCTTCATGAAAAAGAGAAATCTTTTAGTTTTAAATGTTGACCAAGGACTCTGAAAAAAACTTTTTAAAATTCTATATGTGGTACACTGCACTTTATTGCACATGGGCTTTAGGAATACCAAAAAGAGAAAACTGAAGCATTTGAAATGTGCTGATATAGAATGCTGAAAATTAAGTGCGCGGATAAAGTACGAAATGAAGAAGTTTTGGAAACGATGAGTGATGAAAGATGTAGGTGGAAGAATCTTACAGAAAGAAGATTTTATTTAATTATTGCTTTACGCCTCGTCGACAGCTAAGATCATTAAGAGGCGGGATGGGACTGGGGACAAGGAACGAGAAGGAATTCGGCCATGACCTTTTTGAAGGAAGCATCCCGGCATTTGTCTGGAGTGATTTGGGGAAACCATGGAAATCCCAAATCTGGATGCTCTGACGGAGATTTGAACCCGTGTCCTCCCGCATGCGAGACCAAAACTTTGAAAAAAGAAAGATAAAAAACAATAATGATAGTATATAAAGAGTTATCAGCTCTATTCAGCTCTATAGACCCATTAGTTTGGGATATGGAATTTTCTCGTAACCACGATATAAAATTATGAGATAAAGGAGTGATTTATAATCCAGAATCTCAGTTAGTACATAACGTGTAAGACATTTAAAATGAAATAGAAATGAAAGCCAAGAACATAATGGGACACTGGATCTTTCCAAAGCTTTTGACAGAGTTATGGAAGAAATGGTTCTGCTATAGGTTAATACGAGGAAATTCAGGACGTAACTTGTATCTCGGCCGTCGGGGCGAAACCGCGCTAATTGTTTTGATCCCAACGTTTCAGCTATAATTCTTTGGTAGTCCTATGATTGAAAGCAATAAAATGATGGCTGAAACTTCAGTTTTAAAGAAATTTACGCTGTTCCACGATAACATTGACAACGACCACGGAAGCGTACGCAATCATAGGATGTAACTTGCATGCATGGAGAAATTCTTAAAGAGTGTGAAGTAAAGAGTAAAAGTAGGAATGCGGTATCTGCAGAGGTGGAATTCAGAACAGATGCGCCATAGTTAGTCTATTTTGATCACTGCAGTTCATCATTTTGATTAATGATTCCATTGTTGATTAAAAATCAGAAGTTAGATTGTATTGCAGATTGCATGATGTCCAATAGGAATGCATCGGGAGAGTATTGCGACAAATGCAGAGAGATATAAACAACATATATAGTTTGGTGGATAAGTAAGGAATGAAGATAAATGCAAAAAATAATCAACTTGTTACGTACACGTATAGAAAAGTAAAATTTCAGTATGATTTAACAGTGTTTGTTGAAGGTATAAAATAGAAATACCTGAGGCAATACCGGGAGATCTAAATTTGAACTTATATAATATATGCCTTCAGCTATTCCCCCTGTACCAAAAAAACAGGAATCTTGTTATTGCTGCACAGTATTCACTGATGGTACGAAATTTTAGTTGCTAATAAAATTATCCAATCAGTTACCATAAATGCTATAACGAATCGGTTTATCCAGACGCGTGCACTAGTTCATCGTCTTGATTTTAACGGTGGTTTTAAATATCTTCATCACAATGCTAACGCCATAAGTACAGCTATAGACACAAACGACCTCTTACTGAGGCTATGTTGGTACTTGGTCAGTAACTGGTACTTCTATGCTCTCTTTATGTTAGCAGTCCTTACCACTTATATGATAGGTGTCGTGTAGCATCTTGAGTTATTTACGGATCGGGATCGCTTGAGAAACATTTTATAGCTGGAGTTGTCATGAGATTTGAAAATCAATCAAGTCGTTTGAGCCTCGCAAGTATGTCTATGATACAGGAAGAATTGAAAGTCTCAATATAGTAACATATCGCAGTGACAACAGCCCTTTTACCAGTAATATTATAATATTAATTCGTGTACTGAAAATTGCTTATTCCTCTGAAATATATATAATCAAAAAATCTGCAATGCTCACTGCCGGTTTCTGATTAACAGTTCAGTTCAGAGAATATTGTAAATAATACACAAGCAAATACAAAACAGTAAAAAATTATAGTTCACAGATAGTAACGTTTTGTTTAGGACCTACTTGCTTACCCTAGAAAGATCTCAAGTCTTGTAAAACCATGCTGTGCTCGCAAAAACTGAAGAAATATTGTGCGGTGCTCACTATGTAGAGAGAGTTTTTCCTGTTTAATGAGTTTCAGTTATAACTAATGTGAACGGCTCTTTTCAATCTCCCTAATGAATAAAAGGATTTCTAAGAGCGTTATTAATACTCTGTGATGTCATCTACACCGCATTGAAGAATTTGTTCGCCCGTGAGGTAGTGGACGCCAAGCTCCTTACGTTTTACAAATACTGCAAACTGACTGACCAAAAATCTCAGTGTATTCTGTTCCATATCACATTGTTACTAAAAGTAACCTGCTGTCAACCGAGGTAAGTATCATTACATGCTCCATGCTGACCCACACATGACAGCAGTGTTTTTGGTTCGCAGGTCTGTACCTGTACATGCTGGTGGTGGAGACCTTCACGGGCAGATACATGCAGATGAGTGGCTACCTCTTCATAGGATGGGGTGAGTCCTTTGATGGCCTAATATCCTCTGAATGTAAAGACAAACACTTCCTGTAAAACAAGGCACCCAGGTCTTGATCTATATTGAGATAACAGACTGTTCTTGCCTTCTCAGTCGTAATCGGTATCTTTATGATAAATAGCTTGAGAAACTTCTCATTTTCTTTCTTGATTAGTGTCTATCCTTAAATGCTGTCTGTCACTTCTCACTATTGCTTTATTTCGCTAAAATACACTTTCTTGCATAATAACGTGTTATTATGCAGAACTAATTGCTACTTCTTCAGCTACATAATGGATACTTTTATAACCTCACGTCGGACAATCGTTGTCAGGCTATTTTTTTTTTTTTTTTTTTGCCGGTTTTATTCCTCTAAAATCTTAATTGTTTCGATAAACAACCTCGGATGAGCGATAATCCACCAATCAAACTACTCGTTACTAAATATGCACCAATCAGACTGATACCCGTTGGCTGCTAGTACTTTTTTCTTAGAATTGGGGTGCAGGTCTTTTACTCGGTTATTGAAGGATGATAATAATATAATACAATGTTTAGTTAAATTGCGATGGAGCACAGGCTCAGGTGGCAATTTCCCTATACACCCATCTTCCCCCTTTCCTGCACACACCTACATTTGCCCTCTGCAAATTTTAGTATTAAATTCTTTCAACTTTTTTGGTAAATTATTCATAATTTCTCTTCGTAACTTATTCCAGTCCCTGAAACCCTTACCCAAAAAAAAGAATCTTCCTACACCCTTGTGCCTGAAATCGAGTGTCAGCTTGTGGTTATGGTCATATTTTCCCTTCCATGTATTACTTTTAATTCTTACACCAATATCTTTCCTTGCCTCATCACCAATATACGACTTGTTCAATCCCATGACCCTCTTCACCCTTCTCCTGTCTTCCAATGTATCCCATTCCAGCTCTTTTATCAAATCTGTTACGTTGTTAATCTTGTTATCAAATATAATGCCAAGATATTTACATTTCAATTCTTCAACAAGCTATTCTTTGCCCACCTTATAATCGTAATCAACCTTTGTTTTTTTATTTATGTATCTAATAAGCTGACTCTTCTTTGCATTTATCTTCATCCCATGTTTACCAACCCAACTAGATATCCTGTCCAGATCACCCTGCAGCTGTTTCTACCATTTTGATCCTTTTATATAGCATTATATCATCTGTAAACAATCTAATTTCTGATAGTAAACAATCAACACAATTATTCATTAGAATAATGAAGCAATGGTCCCAATACGCTAACCTGTGGCACTTCCTTTTTTACTTCCACTTCTTTTGATACTGCATTTACCACCCTAACTTTCTGTTTTCTACCTTTTAAAAATTCTTCTATCCAGTAAATCACTTTCTCATTCACTCCAATAGTTTTTACCTTATTTAGTACCATTTTATGGCTCACTCTGTCAAAAGGCTTTGAAAGATCTAGTGCTACACTTTCAATTTGACCTCCCTTGTCCATTTCATCTGAAATATCTTGCATATATCCCACCAACTGAGATTCACATGAATATCCTTGCCTAAAGCAATGTTGCATACTTGAAAATCACTTACGCTGCTCACTTATATTTCCGATGTGGTTGCATATCAATCTCTCCATTAATTTACCTACCACTGATGTCAAACTGATCAGCATATAATTTTAGACTCTATTTCTCACCCGTCCTTTATGTACCGGTACTACTATCGCACTTTTCAAGTTCTTTGGTAAGCAGAACGTATCCAGATTCAATTTAAATAATATTTCAAGATAAGGTACAATGTCACATCCGGAAATCTTTAAGATATCGGTAGTAATATTATCTACAGCAGCTCCTTTATGCTTTTGCAGCTTTCTTATGATATCCTCAAAATGAATTTCGAATTTTTTGGTCTGTTCATTTCTATTTCTGTTGTTAAACTCGCTATCGGAGTTAGATCCTCCTGTTTCTGATCATTGTACCTAATGCTCTCACTAAACAAGTTACTTAAAATCTCTGCCTTTTGTCAAATCCTCAGTAGCTTCTTCTCCATTCTTCATCTATATGCGCCTCAACACCCGCCCTTTCCCTCAGTTTTCTAACATACCCATAGAAATTTCTAGATGCATCAGTTAACGGTCCCCCTGCACTGACAATACTCTTCATAAACCAATCTTTAGCCACCTTCTTAGCTATTATTAAGTCCTTGTTTAGTTGTTTTAAATATTCCCTACTACCCTGCTGTCTCTTAACTCTGTTATGGGTGCTGCAAATGAATTCTATATTCTACAGTGGTTACCATTCTATTGTCTTCTGCGACTGCGACTTGGATAGATCTCAGTTTTCGTTATACTCAACGTCACCGGATGATGCCTGTTGCTTAGTGTAGAAGACTTCTTTCTGTTGGTGTACTCTTTGGATCAGCGCAAAATGTCACTACCACACGTAATATTTGCTGCCCCCTTCTCATCAGTGCAATATAACCAAGCGTCCCGCGGAGCTGGAAACAGCCATCCAGCATCTTAATGTCTCACACTGTTCTGATTATGAAGATGATAATCGTAATCGTTCCGATAAAGCTGCTGGTTTGCTACCTTCCATAGCCAGGAGAGTATATCTTATTCCTTCTCTCCACCAGAGAAAGACGACGCATTGAACGTTTTCGCGCGCACTACCTTCGCGCGTTGAAGTCAATGTCGCCCGTAAAGATGAGACCTGCCTGTCTCACACTTTCAATCAGCTACTGCTCGGCAGTGAAACTTGGGGAGGAGTTAAACAATGAATCTTGGTTAAGAAGAGACCAAGCGTGGCACCCGCATCGCTGCCTGTACACGCACACCAAACAATTGCACACGTTGTACAAAAAGGAATTGTTCGCAAGGTAGTACTTTACAATCTCCACAGTTTTGATCTCGATCTTGGCACTAGGATGTGGGTGGTGTGGTCAGTTTCACGCCCCAGCTGCTTTAGATGCCAAGGATATCCCACATCTCAATTGAAAACTGGCTGAGTCGTGGTGACGGACGTTTACCGATCATTTAATTTCTGAGAAGAAGAATGCTCGTAGTCAACTGGATATTCACCTCGCTCGTACAGTTCAATAATAATCACTCTGTCGTGCCATAACTCCTTCTACTCAGAGTAAACTAACAGGAGTCGTTTAAGACTGCTGTGTTTAATCATTATCTCTCCTTCATCTGAAACCCATACCTAAATGCGTTTATAAGAGCTGATTCTCTTTCTCTCAAGGATATGTATTAAGTTTCGGACGGGTAAAGTACAAGCTGGTCATATTATAAACATTAACACTGTTATCTCTCTATGGCAATTTTTCACGCACATACCTTCATTAACTATGTGCCTCTTTAAAATATTTTTGAGATACAGGCTTCAGATGAATATTTTATGAGATGCAAGACTCGATCGCAGGATTTCATAAAATCATTTCACATTTCAGTGATTGTTTTTATCCTGAAGATGTCTAAAGACAGATTATTAGTATACTGTGAGGCGCATTATTATTATTTTTTTCTTATGACTTTACGCCTCATCCACGTAGAGGTCATTAGAGGCGATGGAACTGGGGACAAGGAACGGGAAGGAATTTGGCCATAGCCTTTTCGAAGGCAGCATCCCGGTATTCAACTGGAGTGATTTGGAAAAACCATGGAAAACCCAAATCTGGATGCCCAGTCTGGGATCGAACACATTTTTTTGGATTTTTTTTTTTTTTTTTTTTTTTTGATGTGTACTTCAGTGCGCGGTCATTTCCTTGATTGCTTCAAAAAAGCTTGCTGCAGCTTTTACACATTAGTGACAACATATACAGGAAAAAAAATTGGACATGATTGTTGATAATTTTGGCGGTGCTCCCCGCATTGTGTTAATTATTTTGTAAGTAAAATTAATGAAATTCTTTACAGGATACACATTGCCACAAATATTAAAGGTGACAGATGCAAGAGTCTTAAACCTATTTGTTCCTCAAGTACTATGACAGTGTGTGAGGGACCTCTGGTACACGTTGTGAAGCTGCTGATAAGATGCATTGCTTTTTGCAGGAGCACCTTTCATCATCACCGTCGCCTGGGGCATCGCCAAAGGAGTCACGTCCGGCACGGGAGAACCGCAGGTGAGATGCACGACCACTGTGGTATATGACGCAGGGAGACATCAGTTTATATTCAGACAGGATTGCCATCTGTAATCAGCTAAGTAACTTTTACTGTGGTCAGACTGAAAAGATGGTGGTGCAACTGGAGAAATGAGAGTGCTTGTATCTGTCGTAAGCAGGTTATCACTCCATACACAGTTTCTTTAATACCTATTACTTCACTGTGCAGTGTTGAATAATGGAGGAATAAGGGGGAAAAAAAGGCTATGTTATTGTAAAGTATCGCTGACGATGACTGTCAGTACTAATAATTACGTGCTTCTAATTGACCTTTATATTAATCAAAGATGGCTTTGTGCATATGAGGTACACCAAGCGCATAAAAAAATTGGAATTCTTTGCAAAACTGAAATTTAGTTTGACATAGTAGGATTACTGCATTCGGTTAGATATTCACAACATGTGTATATTATGCGAGATTTTTTACTCTGGTCACGAAAAGGCCTTACTAATGTTTGGGATATCCAGGACAACAATTTCACAAGCATTTTTCATATTTTTAATTCTCAGTTTCCTCTCGTGTAATGGCATTTCTATATTTTTTTTTACTTATGGCTTTACGCCTCGTAGACGTCGAGGTCATTAGAGGCGGGATGGGACTGGGGACAAGGAACGGAAAGGAATTCGGCCATGGCCTTTTGAAGGAAGCATCCCGGCAATGGCCTGGAGTGATTTGGGGAAACCATGAAAACCCAAATCTGGATGCCCGGACGGGGAGTCGAACTGGCGTCCTGCCGAATACGAGGCAAGAACGTTAACCACTCACCCAACACACTCGGTAATTTCTATTAACCGCTTCAATGTTTACGAGATGGCGCCTAGACGCCAAGCCGCAGTTGATGCAATTTTAGAAATATGTTGAATTTAAAAAAACCATTTCGGAACCTCTTCTACACAAGAAATTTTGACATCGTCAATTTTCAGCCCATTGCTTCCATACTCTGTAATGTACAGTATATTATAACACTTTCTTTAAGAAATTTATTACGATCTTTTCAGATAATGGGCGTGGAATATTGCAATCCGTTCTGTTAATCACTAATTTTTAAAGATAAATCCAGAAGGAAATCAAATCTAACTTAAGATTAAAAAATCTTCTCGACAATCAGTTTTTGTCAGTTTCAGGCCATCTCGGATTTTCGTTACATTTATCAACCCGCAGGTTTTTTTTTCTGTTCCGAAAAACAAAAATACTGCTGAAAGGAACAGCGAAACGCAATCGCTCTCAATGTTTTCTGAAAGAGGTCTTACTAACTTGCAAATTCAGTGCAGACACAAAAAGAATATGCTGGAGTGACTGCAAACGTACACCTCAGAAAGACTTATTTTCGTGGTTTTTTTTCCCCTCTGTCAAATATCCTGTTCCTACTGAACAGACATGCAGTTGGCGCAGCGGATGTTAACAGCTGAATTGATGATAAACAAGTGCCCCCCCATTTTTTTGTCAAACGAGTTTTTTAATTAATACCGCCACATGCCAATAAAATTACGCGTTACAGATATTACATTTCGACTATAATGAACTCGGTTGCAGCAGCACGCTTCAAAATTCGAGAGACGAAACAGCTTTTACGTGCATTTGATAGCTGGTACGCCACATTTAGTGCTGTCAATATATTAAAATGCTCTCATGGTTGGCGCGTGCCATGATTGTTTGCTCTAATTATTTGTTCTGCTTCGTGCACTTCACACTCTGTTACGTGTAGCAGTAAAATCAATGCTACATTATGATCTGATGCTCCATCATTATGTTAAAATTACTCAGAATTTAAGTGACATCCATTAATCAAGTAGTTTGCATAATGCAGGATTTCTATCCCGAAAACACAAACTAGACTGAGTGAACAAAGATTTGCATAGAGTTACAGATTCTCATTTCAGATCTCTGCTGTTGGTAAAACGAAATTATTTCAGTCTGTAAGCAGGTTCAATCAGATCAGAGCTATTGTTTTTTCCCTGATAAACCACTGATACATCGTATGCTGTAGCTACGTATTGTCATTGTTGAGCTTTTTCAGTTATAATTTGAGGGATATTCACAAAATTTTTCTTCATAAGTCACCGTATTTCCTTGATACCAATATTTTTTCTCAGTAATCATAGTCAATATTGTAGTCATAGCAAGATGAGTTAAAAGAACATAATCCATTCTCTTTTAACATGAGAGTTTGATATACAGTTGCCAAATAAACATCAGGTAGTTGTAAAACTCAAAAGCAAAACGATGATGACTTTTAGTCCTACTTAAAAAAAATGTTATAATATTTAAGGTGCAACGTTTGTATATCCTGATCTCTTCGCTGTCTTGGGGAAGCCATCGTTCCGGGCGGCAGCCTTCTTAGTCGACAGAGCTGGGTTTTCCACCGATCCTGTACGCTCTGAAATTCCCGCTGCCCTCTATCTGAGACCCCAGGAAGAAGGACGCCAACGTTGGCCTTTTAATGACTCGGCGTCACTCGACGGTAACTCCAGCCGCGGAATACTAGGATTACATTATGGACTGATTCAAAAATAAGTCTTCAGTATTCCTGTTAAGCAACTTAGACCTGTACGATGCGCATACTAATCCCAAACGAGAGAAATCCGTCAGTCACCGTTCCCCGGCAAACCGTCTCAATGTCTCCAGTTGGATATCAACGAGAAGCTTGCTGCCTTACAAAATACGTAAGAACCTTGGCGGCGTGGATGGAAAGGTTCAAAAATGTTCTGTGAAATGCACGTAAAGTAATAGTAAATGTTGGTATACATAGTCTGTGTGGCATGGTTCTAAGCTAACTATTCTAATATAAGGCAGTTTTAAATGGTGGACAGCTAATTAATTTGAAACCAATAACTAATCATCACCAACTAATTTTTCACAGTATGTACAGTGTTAGTAGTTTTTATCCGAATATTAATAATGGCCTGATTCCTTCTTTTAAAATTACCCTCAGATGGAGTTAATACATCCCTTACATTTCAAAAAGTAAAGAACAAATCACAGATTAAACTGAAGGAAAACATGGGAAGGTTTTGAGTTTTGTTTCTGTTAGATTATTATCCAGCTGGCTTAACAAGTATTAAGAGTAGCGATTCATCTAGACTCTAGAGTAAGAAGTGAAAATATTTCGATACGTTGACTGGCAAGCCAGAAATTTATTTATTTTCTCCTAAGTTTCATTGCCATGCTGACCTACAATAACTGCAGGCATGATTCAACACTCAAACTATACGACAACAGATGCAAGAAAACTATAACCTAAAATAATGAAAACAAAAGTATTAAATAATACAGCAGGGCTTCAGATGGCTGTGATAAAATTTCGTATTTTTAACTAAAAATTAATTCTACGTTTATTAAATCGAATGCGGATTTGAAGCAACACAAAACATACTGAGGGAGACAAAAACATTTGTGCGTTATAGGATTCATAAAGATCTGAATACTGCAATGCAATTTACTTACTGCACAAAATACTGTAGTATATATGGTTTTGCAATTGGTACGAAATTTTAGAGTAGCATTTTCACTGATATCTATTTAATTCTTGAAAAATAATTTTTCATGCTTATGTCCCACCATTTCTCATTTTTGCTCCTGAGCATCCTACATCTTCAGGTGAAGACGGATTTCACTTCACTTTGAATCCGGATCAGTGAAATATCTACCGAGCGTGGTCACTGAATGGTAACACTCTGACCTCGCAATCGGGAGGACGTGGGGTCGAATCCCTGTCTGGTGACACAAACTTCGGTTTTCCATGGTTTCCCGAGATCGCCCCAGCCGAATGCCTGGATGATTCCTTCAAAAATCCATGGCTGAATTCCTTCCCGTTCCTTTCCCCAGTCCGTTCCCACCTCCATTGATCTCGTCGTTAACGAGGCGTAAAGCTATAAGACAAAAATACGAGTAAAACATAACACTACTATGCAGTGAGATTCACGCGAGCAGTAAATCAACAGCTCTTATTTCACGCTGATGCAATATGACTCATAAATCTATATTTATTAAATTGTCAAGAAAAGTACAAAAGACTTAACACATAACGATCACAGTCGATGAGAGATCAATAGAAGAAAATGGAATGGGAGATTCTTGTGAACAGCGAACCTGAATTTTATTGTATATTTTATTCCTTCAGTAAGGAAATACCGTGAAATATGATATCATAACACTGATAATACAGCGGTTCAATTTAAGTAAGATGAACAGCGCGGCTGTTTTCAAACTCTACCAACATATCCACAAATGTTGCATTTATGAAATTCAACGTAGATTTGTTGGCCTTAGCTACACAAGTGAATGGGTAACATTGTGTTGAGAGTACGTTATACCTTAATATTTATAGAAGCACATATAACGATATTCTTGACAATATAGCCAACGAGTTTAAATTTCCTCAGAATCAAGGAATAGTTTACAAATTGCATTGAGTATTGATAATGGTTACAAAGTGTGATCAAAAGTATATAAGATGAAATCTTTAAGCTCTTTAAGTTATATCTTGAAACACTGGAAAAAAAGAACCAGTTGGCTTGGTACTCCATATAACATGCTAATGTTATCTCATTGTTAAGGGATTAAGGGTGTGATGTTCTGTATAGCGCAGATATAAATTTCAATCAGAGTTTGAAAAGAACAAAGTAATGCTGTAATGGAGGACAATAGTATTTATTACAACTTAAATTAACAGTTCGCAGTGAGTGGATGAACAAAGAATTAAAAAAGAACGAGAAAACCAAATTTTCTAATTTTCGTTTTCTTCCACGTTGAGATTGGTACAAAACGGGAAAGGAAGCTTTCAGATTTAAAAACTTTGATATCACACATGACACGTTATAAACATTTGGAACAAAATACCGTAAACCTGTTACGAGGTGGGCACTGAATTAGTCCCTCGAGACGGAAGATGCTGTGTGGGTCATCGATACAGTACCAGAGAAAGGACTGGTGAAATGTTTCCGTGGAATTCGGTACCAAATAGATACGAGTTACTGAACTAAAGAATAGAAGATGAACAAGGCATTAGACGTCCGAGAAAAGCGGATGGAGTCAAATGGGAGAATACGAGAAGGAGCTGAGGAGAGCAGAGAGGAATATTAGGCAAGACAACAGGGGGAAGATGAACTGTAGTGTGTATGATAGAGGAGACTATTGGCTAAGTGAAGAATGGGAGGAATGACGAGGAAGAAAGAGAAGAAAGTGAATGTGTTTTCGTAGTCTCGTGCTATCTATTTCTTCCTGCAGAAAGGATTAGAGAAGAAGATAGCGGAATACGCCACTGAACAATACGGTTGCTTTGTTTTGAACGAGTATGTACTAGCTTATTTCAAGAATTGTACTTCTCAAACTTCTGCTTTAAATAAGATAAGCCGACACAATTTTAAAGAATGAACTGAACAGTTTAGAAAACCACAACTGCGCTTTTGCTGCATTTCTTACCGTCCCAGATTTCTTGCCGTGTGGTTCATACACTGGCTCTTAGAGAGATTTATGACTTCCCCAGCCCACGCTAGATGATAGCCAGACCCGCATCCATTTCCTAGCAGCGTAACTGTCGAGCCTCTGGAATCCTTGAGTTAATGGGTATTCCGTGTAGCTCGTAATGTAAACTAAATCATGGCGAAGTACATACGTACATAGATCAAATTTATTGATACTACATTATATTTTTTACCTGGCAGCATTAAGTCATTTTTAAACATTTCATTCCCTTCTCCTCTAAAATCGAAATAGTTTGGTTTCCTGTAGTTTGAATAGCTAGGGTAGAGTTATAATTCCTTCCAAGGCCGGAATCCTTATTTATATCTGCACAAGACGTTGTTTGATGATTCCACATGCAATTTCACGTTCTTTAGTTCTGTTGTGTCTCTTGTTTGTAAAAGTTACTAAAATGGACAAGTTAAAAGACTCATTAATTACAAAAATAATGATGAGAATTGATCATTCGTGGGAACCTAGAATGAAAGTGCTCCCTGTCCGAGAATCGACTTTCCGATTCTATAATACTTTTTAGCAAAGCAATTGTGCACATCGTTATCTAGTAAAATGTAATAGTGGGGTTTACAACAGGAATATTATTTTCTTTAATTACAAAATTGATTAATTTATTTAACCTAACTGACTGACTTTAATATTTATGGAAGTTACAAAATGAAGAATTCAGTGAACAAGTTTCAATTTTAAACACAACTTGAATCTCAAAGCGTTGCCTAGGGTTGAACGAAGCAAGAGTCTCCAAACATCGGGGGAGTTCTTTACCGTGTCGCGACCCTCTGAGTCACCCGCGCTACAGGGTCGGCGCCACTGTTGAAAGCAGGTTCCATTCCTAGTCAGAAAGTGACGTCAGCAAACCAGCCGACGTTCATTGCCGTTGGTTTAGCCGCTCTGGGCTATGTCAGCTAATTGAAGCATTTTGCGGGGACTTCTCGGCTTCTCATTCGAGGAACATATAAAACAGGCAATTTATGGTTATAAATGTTTTTAACAAAATCTTTGATTCGCTGTATTACCAAGAAGACATGTTCCACACTCGTATTTTTCCTATAAAAAAAACGCGCCAGACACCGCGTTTTCCGTTCGAAACCTTCTATTTTTTTAAGGAGAATGCATCTTCTGTCATAATTCCCGTACTTCTCCGTAGTTTTTCAATCCACTAGGCTTTCAACTTTATCGCCGGCAATTAATCCATCCTCCGGTCTCTTAGAGCAGGTACTGAGTCACGGGCTCCTCGCTGTCGCAGTTAAGTGCCAACCTGCTAAATAACAAGCAATAACTATCACGCGCTCTCCCGAGGACACGATGTACATTAGAGTGGACTGCTGCTATTAATTAAATCAATTGTCCCGCCAAAACGGGATTGATAACTACATTTTACACCTGTATAACTTGAAATTCTCTACAAAAACCACCAAAACTTCCGTTTAAAATCTGGCTGTCATTGTTTATATAAAAAAGCTAAAAAGTAGTTCATCACCACAGATCACGTAAATATCGATCAATGTGTTGCTGGAATAATATCTTTTATTTCTACAGTTTTATTCTATTAGGTATTCGTATCTGACATCTATGGCGGGGACTTGTTTAGTATCAGTAGAGTTATTAGAAAATTAACCAAAACTGCCAATCAATTAACAATCAGGTGAAACACGACACTGTTAAAATTACACAGCAGACAGTAACAATATATGCCTTGGTTCATTGTGTTATGTAGCCATTTTCAATGATTGCAGTATATCACATTAGAGAAATATGTCATTGACTGAGGATAATCTTGGAGGATTAAGGAGTCTTGGCTATTTTCATCAAAACCCGGAGGTTTTCTCCTCGGGCAGTATCATTTAGGTCAAACTTCAAACTGGCACTGTTTAAAACAAATAATGCACTTTCCAGCAGAATTTTTCGTTTTTACGGCTACAGATGTCTATACCAACTCCAGGAGTGTATTGTTTTCCACTCAACACTGCAATGTTTTCACCCCTTCAGACAGCATAGGCATTTATGGATTCAGCAAATCGCAAGGGGTTTTCATACGCTAGGCAGTTTCAGCCAAAATGACAAATGAAAATCAATAAATAAATTTGTAACATCGCGGTGCTATGTTGTGAAGCAAAACTTTAGTAACTTTACAAATAATCTGTATTGTAATTTCGTGTTCACTGGCTGGAGGTGACTCTGACGTCACCGTATGCCGACGTCACGCGCCTAGCCTTCGTTGGCAAATTAATAGCGGCCAGAGATGTTCGAGGTTATGAGCGCAATTTAATAGCGAAGCAACTGCGAAGAATAAAATTGCAGGAATACTTCCACCAAGTTTGCTTTTAGTAGCACTTTATTTTAAATGCAATACTTTAATTTAGCTAATCATCAGGTAAAACTTAACGGTTGAAAAAATGTGGGATAAAATTGTACTTTACGATTAAATGAAGTCCTTTACATCGTTTTCAGTCACTACTCTCAAGCTCCTCGGCCTTTAGATATGTAGATATTTACATTGGACATCAGACTTGACGTTACATCATACCTGATGATAAGGCTATTAAAAGTAAAAACTTGGGCGATTTTAATTGCGTTTGCTTTGCTTTTTGCGTTAGGTATTTATTGCAGCTGACTCATTACATCGCTTGCTCTGTCATTTTGGGGTATTAAGTGTGATCGTCTTTGCCCGTGCATAGTAATTTTATTATTACTTCGAAGTCCCCTCAACCTCAAGAGATTTTACAAAATAATTTTGTATCATGTAAACCTTTCACGACCTTTGACCCTCCCTCCAAAAAAAAGGAGCTATTCTAGACCCGTGATCATACCTGAAACACCAGCACAAGCTTATAATAGTTATCAATATTGTTAGGTTTCTGATGCATGCATTCGCACTGCGTAGCGGCCGCTACAGCAGCGTATTGTGTTTGTGTCGGAACAGACCAGCGTGGCGGACGGCGGCTGTGACAGCGTTGCGTGTGTGCAGGTGCACAGCTCAGAGGTGCTGCTCACGCACTGTCCCTGGATGAACTACGACGGCTACGACTGGATTCACATGGGCAGCATAGTGCTCGTGCTGCTCGCCAACCTCGCCTTCCTCTCCAGGATCATGTGGGTGAGTCTTCCTCTCCAGGACCATGTGGGTGAGTCTTCCTCTCCAGGACCATGTGGGTGAGTCTTCCTCTCCAGTATTATGTGGGTGAGTCTTCCTCTCCAGGATCATGTGGGTGAGTCTTCCTCTCCAGTATCATGTGGGTGAGTCTTCCTCTCCAGGACCATGTGGGTGAGTCTTCCTCTCCAGTATTATGTGGGTGAGTCTTCCTCTCCAGGACCATGTGGGTGAGTCTTCCTCTCCAGGACCATGTGGGTGTGTCTTTCTCTCCTCATGTGGGTGAGTCTTCCTCTCCAGGACCATGTGGGTGAATCTTCCTCTCCAGTATCATGTGTGAGTCTTCCTCTCCAGGACCATGTGGGTGACTCTTCCTCACCAGGACCATGTGGGTGAGTCTTCCTCTCCAGGATCATGTGGGTGAGTCTTCCTCTCCAGGATCATGTGGGTGAGTCTTCCTCTCCAGGATCATGTGGGTGAGTCTTCCTCTCCAGGATCATGTGGGTGAGTCTTCCTCTCCAGGATCATGTGGGTGAGTCTTCCTCTCCAGGATCATGTGGGTGAGTCTTCCTCTCCAGGATCATGTGGGTGAGTCCTCCTTCATTCTCTGTTGCTTTCGTCTCACCTTCCAGATTCGCATTGCGACCCATGTATGTCCGGTCTCGGTGGCGTAGGGGCTAGAGTACTGGCTCCGCGTGCCGAAGGTCGCCGGTCCGAGTCCGGCCAAGGGCACGGGCGTTTAAGTGTTGAGTGGGTTGGTGTTGTGTTCGTGCTGTGTTGTCCGTACTTTAGAAACGAAAACATTTGAATCGTTATAAATACTGTTGAGGTGGCTGTATGGCCCAAGTAGCCAAATGCTATTTAAAAAAAAAGAACATGTATGAATCCACTCGGTGCTTACGTGTTGTAAACAGATGATCGGTGTTAATTTGTTTAGTCCGTTCGAAGATTTACATGTTTTCGTTAGGTTGCCAGGTGATATATAATAATTTTTATCATACGTCCTGCTAGCACCGTTCCAAACGAACTCGTCTGATCGTAATCTCGGCAAGTTAAATAGGCAGTACAGAATACCCTAGACTTCATTAAAAGAGCTGCCCGCTCATTCTCGAGCGTTGAAGATTTCTCCGACATTAAAAAATCGTTCTAAAACAATTAGAACACATATAAAATTACTTAAAATCATGAGAAAATATTATAAAATGAAAATATAGACTATTTAAATACACTTAAACATAAAACTGGCAAAATTAAATAATTCCATAGAGCCGATAAACGCTATGGCTTACACAACATTCAAATTAGAGTCTTATAAATAACATTTTAAAAATTATACAGCTTATAATCATATTAGACTTAATTTTAAAAAAATTAGTAATCAAAATAATACTCATTCATGCAAAAAATATATAAATTTACAATTAATTATTGTTTATTTCGCTCTTACACATCTAAATCTACATATACTCTGCAGTTCAGATAATTGTGGGTGGCAGAGGGTGTTCAGCGCCAAAACTAAATTCTTCGCTGTGCATTCTAATCGTGAACGGTATGAGGGAAAGAAGAGTTCATATAAGCATCAGTGTGGTATCTTATTTATCTTTCCCGTCACTTCTACTCAAATAGGTTGGCGGAGGAATTATTTCACCGCACTCGTAAGTGAAAGTGAGTGTACAAAAGTTTACCAGTAAGTTCAAACGAAACGTGCGTCGTCTATTTACCAGATACTCCCAGCCCAATCTAGTAATCAATTCCATGACGCTTTTGTAAGGACTGTAGCAAGCGGTCCGTAGTCGAGCGGCTCTTCTTGCATATGTACTTAATTAACAAGACTGAGATTAATAGCAAGGTGGGTCTGAGGTCTGTCACACAAATCCTCCGTTTTCTGTATCATATACTCTCTCTCTTTCGTTTTTATCTTTTCTAGTTTCATTGAAAGTAGAAAAAATCCCAAAATTTTGCAAAATTTTCTGTACTAAAACAAAACATATAGACGCTACATTAACTGTCTTTTCAGCTGAAGGGAAATAGACTTAAATCATAGAGGTGTATAATTTCTTATGTATGTTTGTATACCAGTCCGTGACATCGGTCGTCCAGTTGATACTGACCACCACGAGAGGTTCACGGTTAAACACTTTGTGTGTTACGTCACTCTTATTATCTGTAACGCCTGTATTTGATCAATTTGGCCTGTGTGCGCTGTGATTGACTCTTTGTGTTTTCTTTCTATACGGATGCTCTCACCTGATTTGTGTGTTTGTGGTGCAGGTGCTGATCACGAAGCTGCGCTCCGCCAACACAGTGGAGACGCAGCAGTACCGCAAGGCGAGCAAGGCGCTGCTGGTGCTGATACCACTGCTCGGCATCACATACATCGTCGTCATCACGGGGCCCACCAGCGGCATCTCGGCCGACGTCTACGCCTACGTCAGATGCATTCTGCTGTCCACGCAGGTCAGGACACGCACCTCGTTGCCACGCCGACTTTATCACAAGGGTATAATGTTTCTGCACTGAAACTGACAAAGTCCAGGGAACAGATACAGCGTTTCAACATCTCTCTCGGCACTGCCATTTAGCTCGAGATTTGAAGCACAGTGAACAGTCTCCAATGTTGGTCTAGAGCAGAGGTCTCCAAAGTGGTCGATACCGACCTCTTGGGGTCGATAAGAGATCTCCTGGGGTCGATTAATACAGAGGGGTCGATTAATACTAAAGAGGATCAATCAAACTATAAAGGAAAAAATAGGAATGTTCTACTAAAAATCAGCTCAATAAATAAAAGTAAATCTCATCCTCTCAATTCTCGTCTGTTTGTGAAGTCATATGAAGTAAATGATGAAACTTTCAACCAATTACTTCTGCTCACTGAGGTAAGGTGGTTGTCAAGAGGTGATAGCTGCAGTTGAAGACTGCTTTAGGAAGGTGGATCCATCGCTATGTGACAAGTTGAAACATTACAACAACCATCTGCTCTTTTTGGCAGGTCTTTATTAGAAATTTATTCCATCTATCCATAGTTTTGTTCCTATTTTTTTAGATTATAATAATAGTTAATTTTATTGGGTGAATTTTATAAATTATTTCGCTGAGTTGTTATGCAGGCCTCCTTATTGCTTAGCATCAGAAATATATATATATATATATATACATATATATATACACCAGCGGTATAGAATTGTGGTGAGCACTTCTTCCATACATTTAGTGATGCCTGTTTATATAAATGTAATGACTAAACATCGAGTTTAATGGCTCGTTGGTCCCGTCAGTTAGAATCAAGTAGACCGATTAACGATCTGCCCTCGCATCCTGGAGGACGCGAATTCGAATCCCCATCCGGCCATCCAGATTTGAATTTTCCATGGTTTCTCAAAATCACTCCAGGTGAATGCCGGGATGGTTCCTTCAAAAGTTCATTGCCGAATTCCTCTCCGCTCCTTGCCCCCAGACCTTCCCTATCCGTGACGACCTCGACGTAGACGAGCCGTAAGATGATAATAATAATAATAATAAAAGAAGGGACACTTAAAGAGACCTGGCGCTTGAATTTTACATTTATTTTTGCGAACAATCGAAGACGCCCAGTGTTAAGGAGCCCATACTACAAATGAATCATCGTCAATAGTAGCGTATGTTCTCACCCTGCATAAACTGCGGGAAGGTTTGGAATTAATCCCAGTCGGTTCGTAATTTATCTGAGGGTTATGAATTATGTATTACTGTCTCTCCTACTTCGTTGGCCAAGAATATGAGCTGAAAATTAGTTCCACTCTCCAGGACTTCAAAGAATAAACTATGAGCCAAGTGCTTAGCGAAGATACTATGGCTTAGCTCACGAGATGAATCTAATAACTGTTAATCGAAGTTTCAAAGCTCATTACTTTATTGATATTCAGTATGAACAACTGGATGTCGTGGGCCACTTCCTTGACTGCGAGATAATCGGTTTGTATGAATAATTAACACCACGCCAATGCAATTGAATTTGAAAACGGAAAAATAAATAAATTCAATTGTATTGTCGTGATACTGATTACTCTTGCAAATTTATTACCTTGCAATTCAGGAAATGGCACACAACATCTAGTTGCTAGCGAAGCCTTGCCAGGCATTCCCAGTGAATCTACACAAAAAGTACAAGAAGATACACCTCAAAGTATATAAGAGCATCCAGAATATCAGATCTAACAAGAACAGTATAATCATTAGTATTAACGGAGAAATAAATAAGAAATAAATCTAGGAGTGTGGCTCAGTTGGGTAGGTAAAACAGGACAGAGCCTGCCTGATTGCGGTTTTCCATGGTTTCCTTAAATCGTTCCAGGCGAATACCAGCATGGTTTCTTCAAAAAGTATTTACCGAATTCCTTCCTGTGTTTTTCATCTCTTCCTCCTCCGTCTCTAAAAATCTCGACATCGCCAACACGCAAAAATTACAAATTAAAAAAAAAATCAAAGCTATTGTTAGTTTCTCATTTATTTTCACACATATTTCTAATGTTAATATATTTTTCTCGGGCTTCCAGCCGTGTTAAGATGTCACATTTGTGGGACGTTTCGAAGGCGTCCTTCTCTGCCTTCATTCTTAACCAAATGTCAATAATTGACTGTTTGTTTATTCAGCGGCTGAATTGACATTTGGTTGAGAATGAAGGCAGAGAAGGACGCCTTCGAAATGTCCCACAAATGTGACATCTTAACACGGCTGGAAGCCCGAGAAAAATATATTAATATTCAACGCCGTGAAAAATTACGATCGTACATATTTCTAATGTGTTTGCAGGAATGAAATTTCTGATTTAAGGGTTACAGTTATTCCGAAATTCGTGTAGTAACGTAAGGGATTAAAACCAACTATGGTGATCATAACAAATAGGTTTCATTTTGAGAAAGTGTGATTATAGCATTTACAAAACTTCTCTTTACGTATCGTTTCTATAAAAAATTTCACAACTATCAGGCCTGTTTGATGACAATAAACTTGAACACCGATTATTACAAACTTTGTTCGAGCGTATTATTAAAACGCGGACTGATTTTTTATAGCATTTGGGTTGGGCTGAGATTCGCGGCTCTTCATTTCTCATTTGGATTGCTTTCTGGAGTAATAGTCTTTAATTTCTTTTTTCATATGCTTCTTTGCTCATTATGTTTCCATTCCCGTTTGATTGAGTATTTTCAGTAACCAAATGAGAAACATGTTAAATTAAGTTTCATCAATAGCGCTGCAGCATAGGAAGAAAGCTGCATGTGGATTTTCTTATGTTACAATGAGTGAACAATAGCAAAAGTGATTGCACTAAGCTAGAACCTAAGTCGTGATTTTTGATAGAGAAATACTCAACTCCCGCCATCACTTGGCCCCAA
>CM061920.1:140445869-140667969 GCA_031002005.1 Vandiemenella viatica | reverse complement strand
GCCTTATTGGACTTTCCTTATATTCGTATACTTGTTAACTCTCAGAGTATAGTGGTACTGACTCATTAAATTGTCAGTAAGGGAGCGTGCATAAACCACATAGCTTCATTTTGGCCTCCTGTGAACCCCCACGTAGCCCTACGTGGCTTTTGCCTCCCCCCCCCCCCCCGTTCACGAAGCATATAGCTTTCTTCCGTTTTGATTCCAGAAGACATTTTGTACTATTTTCTCTTGTCAGACTATTGTAAATTACATACGGGTTTAATTAACTGAGGGAAATAAATACTCACTCACATGCTGTTGTGAGATCAGTTCCTCATTTTAACTGTGAAAAATGTTACGAAAGGAAAGTTACGTGGCCTGTCTCGGAACCCCCCCCCCCCCCTCTCCTTACGTAGCCCAGAGTAGCCTTCCAGCTAACCCCTCCTCCCTCTGGACCGAGCCACGTAATTTGTGCACGGTCCCTAATTATGAATCGTTTCCTTGCAACCGTTGGTGTAAACAAACGATTGAAAGGAAATAAAGCTCCTATTTTGTATGATAATCGATTTTAATTCAAACTTAAAAGACCGTAATACAGAACTATTGGCGCAGTCTTTATGCACAGTGTGTACTTTGCTCACAATTTAAAATTTCAATCTGAAAATCTTTTGCGTACAATATAAGAACAACCAGTAAAAGAAAATTTAACTATTTCTGAAGTTAGAGGAGACAGAAGAAGAGACAGAAAATTCCGACACCGACCGAACTAGTGTTGGTATTACTGATACTAGTGAATGTGGTACTGACATAGAGGATGAATAAAATTATGTTACCTATATAGATACACTTATGAATCATTATGTTAGACATTATATGATTCAGTAAGACTTAAAACACACTTGTAAAATGGAAGTTCCTTAAATAAAACTATAATTTATTAAATATATTATTTTCTGAAAAAAAAAAAACAAAATTTAGAAAAAAAACACGGGTGCTAGGTTTTTTTTCATGTTTTTTTTCAAAAAGTTGAAAACAAACATTTTGTTTTTTTTTCAGTTTGCAACACTAGTTAGGAGTCAGTGGATGAGAGGATGCTGACAAAGAGAATGCTTTTATTGTTAAGTGTAATTCGTATATTTGCAATATTTAAATGGAATTGGTAGACGAACTACGAATGAAGGGAAAAAATGGCGATGACCACAAGTTGGCACTTGATTTTAGGCGTGAGGGAATGGGAAAATTTTATTTTGTTGGTTAGAGAGCCACAAACTGAGAAATGCTGAAAATTTATCACAGAATATAAAATTAAACTTGTTGAAAGTAAGTGGATGGTGAAAGAATTTAAGAATGAAATACATGTTATGAAATGTGGAACTGGGAGTAGGACAATTACCGCCGGGGCATGTACTCCATCGCAATTAAATTCAAATAAACGATTGAATCGTATGTATATAAAAACTTGTTTGACATTGCTGAACACTCGGACAAGAATTAAGGTACGCTGGAGTGAAGCAAATTGTACAATTTCTTTTTCTTAAGGGTAAGGAGAATTAGAAATGGAGTAGTCGCTTTTGTTTGAACAGAGAGCAGATGTACAGAGCATATCTGCCACAGCTACACACAAGCAAAATGCTACGTCCTACCAGGCTGAGTAGTGAACAATGAATATGGGAGAGAAGTAAACTAAAATAATAATAAAAACACCTTTATTTGTTCCTTTGGAAGAAAGATTTAAAAGTTTAGTAATGATAAATTACTAAAAAAATTATCATTCAGTTTTTAAATTATGTAAAAATCGATAAATACTGCTGTTATAAAATAGCTGCTTTTATCGCTTTATCCTATGAGCTAATCCATCTGTCTTCGCCGACTAGGTTAATAAGATCGAATCTCTGCGGAGTAATTTGTTGTAAAATTTGTACAGTTTATTCTATAGAGCATATACACGACTAAAATAAAAGTCGGCAAACTAGATTTTACTGTTTCTTGGTCTAATGGGTATCTACAAAAACAGAAAACAAAGCTAGTGTTAAAAAACTCCTCACATACAAATTTATTATAGAATTGATGTAATTGTGGTAATTATTTGTAAATGAAGGGACCTACTTATATGCAAATCCTTTCTCCTGCCTACTCTAATGTTAAGATACTGTATTATATTCTAGAAAAATGTAAAGTACTCCAGTTCTAATTTCATCAAATAAGTAAGAATTGTGAGAGTTATAGAAGAGTCAAAACACAGAGATACGTTGAGACAAATATTTAAAATTTATGTGTATATTACCACTTCCACGTGTTTACTAATGCCAAAAGTTAACTTTTACCTGGAGTATCAGTCAACACAAAAATAATTCTTTTATGTTAACTACCATATTGACACCTACAATATCCTACAAAATTTGACCTTCACATTAAATCAGCATCCCACGCTGCAGCATCAATCTATAATAAGCTACCAGCAGATCTAGAAGAATATAGGAAGTCTGAAAATACTTAATAGAGAGTTGAACAATTTAATGAGTGACCACTGATTTTATTCTTCCAACAACAACTTGGGTACTGTTACTTAAAATTATGATTTCATTCGCGTTTAGCAGTGTAATTTTTGTATAAACGTTTGCTGTTATCTTCTTTAATTTTATTGTTTGATATTATTATTATTTGCTAGAAGTTGAGCACAGAGCATTGTGTTTTCTATGCACACCTTTGCGTAGCTTATATCCGATTTTCTGAATGTGGGGCGCATTACATCAGTATGGCGCAGCATACTTCATAAGCTGTGGACAGAGGTCTCACCCATCATTCATCATCGAGTTACCTGAAACGAGATAATCGGAGGCTATCAACAAGCTCTTAGCACAATGGTTCATCACCGCTTCAGATACTTGCTGTCTGACACCTGAATGCGTAGTGTGGTCGCTTTGCAGCTGAACTTTGTTTTAAACGCGGTTAGTGTAACATAGAATTTTAAGAGGGCATTAATGTGATGAAAATATGAATTCACATATATAAAATTTTCTGAATAAAGATAACACTTACGACGGAGAAAACAATTCTATTATCCTTTTTGTATAGGAAAGTCATAGTCAGTTGATTTAGTATCAACATTTTTTTTTTTTTTTTTTTTTTTTTTTTAGGAACTTCAAAGTAGAGGTTTTTTACTCCAATTCAGTTACAAAGACTCGAAAGAAATGGATTCGGGATGCCGGTTATAGGCGATCTCAATTGTCGTTAAACGTCTGAACACTTGCAAACTTTATAACCACTAAATAAATACGAAATTAATATCAGATACTGTAAAAAATTTCTATTGTTTAGGAACTAAGATTAAAACATATTTTCAAAGCAACCAGATTTTAAAAAGTGGGGTAGCGTTAGTAAAATGTGCATTCTTCGAAATTGGAAATCGTTTTTACTGTGAAACATTCTCCTAGGATCGAGAAAGTTTTTTTAAAGCTGTGTATGTGGAGTTCAGTGCTTGATGGAATTGAGGAAGAAGGAAAATTGAAACACGTACACTCTTTTTTTTATGGTTTTACGCCTCGTTGACGGCTAAGGTCATTAGAGGTGGGATGGGACGGGGTACAAGGAACGGGAAGAAATTCGGCCATGGAATTTTTCAAGGAAGCATCCCGGCATTCGCCTGGAGTGATTTGGGGAAACCATGAAAAACCCAAATCTGGATATCCGGACGGGGATTCGAACCCGCGTCCTCCCGAATGCGAGGTCAGAACGTTAACCATTAACCCACCACGCTCGGTACGAACACTCATAAATTTCTGAACCCAATCCGCAAGTAGCAGATCATCTGTGTCAACATGCAGACGTTCACCCAAGCTATGGATCTGTAAAACCGGCCACACTTGTGTCGCCTATTCGTAACCAGCCTCCAAAATTCCAATCACCGACAACGAACCTTAAAATTTTGTTTTGGGAGAAAGTGTGGCCTCGGAGGGCTTCTACCACGAATCAATAATTCAATTTAATTCTAAAATATTCCTGAAACGTCTTTTCCACTTCAAAAAATTCATAAGTACCTTCACGTTTAGATGTACGAAATGTTTAACTACGAAATTTGCTTAGCATGGTTAAGTCTGCCAAATATTGAATCTCATAAAACTAAAATGATTTAAAATCTCTGTAATTAATTAATGAGTAAGTTACATCAAATAAAAGTGCTGCTTGTTTAAGCTGAAAATTTTATGAAAGTTCTAGAAGATAGTTCTAACAAAACAAACTGAGATCATAGTAATATTCAACGAAGCAGGGTGGAGACTACCGTTATTCCGGTTGCTATTCTGGGAACAGCTTCAGGCTCTGTTAAATTAAAAACACAGTGCTAAAACAAAGAGAGCTATAAAATGATATCCGGCACACGACTGGAAATGCGGTGCTAACAACATTAATTAAGTTACCGACTGGGTTTATAAGCCCAGCGAGAAATGCAATTAAGCGACGAGAGCTGAAGAGCGAGCGGCCGTTGTCGCAAGAGTCCACCAGCGTCGGTGCTGTGCAAAAAGAAAACAAAGCGACCGCCGCTGCCTCTTCAGTCGAGATGTCCAGAATACAGATAAGACGCAGGACATCTGAGGAACTGACCACCATTCAGCTAAAAGCTGACTCTCATTACTTGAATTTTTACTGAAAGGAATAAATATCTCTTTTGCATATTTGTTTAAAAAATTAGTAATGTAACATTTGAATGAAATCCTCGGGGGATTATTAAACTCGTTGATATTTCTTAGTTTGGATCTTCTCTTTGGAACTTTGTGACTAGGGTGGTGGCCATGAACTTTCAAACGAACCATTCCGTCCTTCTGCTCGAGTGATTCTGGGAAACCATGTAAAACGGTAATCTGGATGGTCGGACAGGAAATTTGAATTCATGTCATTCCTAATGCTGTTTTCAATCGTAACATATCTCCCACCGTCTGGAATTCTCAATCTATGGGGACATAAAGGGATAATATCGGAACAACTGGTAAAAATCTCTTAGCGTGAGAAGTTGCAATACCTTGAAGCATGAAAAAGCTCCAATAATAATAATAATTGTCCCGGACGTTTTGTGAGTGTCCTTTTAAGGCTTTATTAAGAAAAAGTATGATATTTAGGATAAAGTAATATTTTCGAGTGTTAGGCACAGGACAGACGAGGCTTCGTCGATGCAAATTCAGCGTTTGTTCCTCCACATAATGCTTACATGCTGACTGAACGAGTCACCTTCAAGTGGATCGAATTGGAATCAATGACGTCAAGCACGAGGTGGCGTGTGGCCACGGAACAGTTTATTCGCTCTCAGTTCATCAGGAGCAGTTTAGTTGACAACATGGGTTAACTTGTAGCTAAGCCGTTTCTCGTCAGCCTAGTCTCGCTAGCAATACATTCCGCTAAGTCCAGTCTGCCATTCTATCAGTCAATATCAGTAGCCATCATTCATAGACGCGAGTCGGAAATAGCCTTTCAGTAGCGCGCCAACGATTGTAACATGTACAGTCAAGTGCTACAATAAACAGGTTGTTCAGCAGTTAGCGTCATGTCATTCATACAAAGGATAGATTATCAGCTAGTCATTTCTCTAGTGCTAGCCTTCCTATCCACATTGCTGGACGTAAACCAGCTGGTGTCAGACCTGACGTAATTTAACCTCTTATTAGAAACATTAAGACGCAGACGAAGCCATCTCTTGAAGCAAGAAGACAACGCAAGACAAATTACAAGAGGGTCAGTCAAATCCAGCCCGGGGTTCTCCCACTCTTAAACCACCCACAAAGTATAGACCACTCGAAACCAGACACCAGACAACTGGTGTCAAGGCGTGAACTACAATCGCGCTACCTGACAGTTTCTTAAGTGTTTGGCAGCCGATTGTCAAAGTTTCGATATGCCTCACATGCGCCTCTGTTGTGGCTACCTTAAACTAACCAGGCAATCCTACCTGGTAAAGTAATCTGCAGTTTGACGTGGAGCCGAACTGTCGAAAAAGACGGATCCTATGTAGAAATTTGAAAACTATAATACGAAACGGGGTAAAAAAAAAGAACGTCATAGTCCATGTGGCTTAATGGACGTAGTAGCTGTATGACCCACAGCATTAGTGTTTGAGACGTTCTCAGGTAGCGAAGAGTACATGATAGATTCACTATCCGACAGATTGGTAGAAGCCAAGCAGTGCCGACCCGCCTTGTGCGGCCGGCCGTATGAACAGGAAAAAAAAAAAAAAACACACCTACGTACCAAGTATTTCGATTCGTGGGGAATAGCCAAACAGCCAAATAAATCACTTTATTTCGAGATGTGTTTTTTTATAAATATTAACAAGAGTGCAGGCAATGAGAGGAGAAAAATGGTTTGCTGAACGAACCGATTGGTGGGTTAACATCGTGGGTCTCGACGGTCGATCGGAAGTTTCTCTTTTTTATTTTTTACTTATTGCTTTACGCCCGTCGACGGCTAAGGTCATTAGAGGCGGGATGGGACTGGGGACAAGGAACGGGAAGGAATTCGGCCATGGCTCTTTTGAAGGAAGCATCCCGGTATTCACCTGGAGTGATTTGGGGAATCCATGGAAAACCAAAATCTGGATGCCCGGACGGCGATTCGAAACCGCGTCCTCCCAGAACGTTAACCGTTCACCCACCACTCTCGGTGGAGGTTTCTTCGTTGCGAGAGGTGCAACAAGTGGGAAGAACTATTTTCACTAAGAGGTGAGAGACATTTGTTCTCGTTGAACAGCTGACGATCCAACACGGCTTCTGTCGAAAGTCGGTCGATAATGATCAGCTGGGTCAACAGCGAGAGGGCAGGCGTCATCTTGGAGGCCAAATTGAGGCGTCTTACTAAGTGTTGCGCCGACAGCACAATGGTAATTATACGCCGGCAATTGAAAGACTATCTGAAATAATCCTGCACCCGTGTACAGCGTCTTGAGTTACATAAATGCTTTCCACTGAGACATTATCCGGAACAATCAATTAAATGTACGTTAACACTATTATGTTACTGCAATTAAGACGAAATTAATAGACAATAAATTTGCTGTTTGTGAAACATATAGATTGTATTGACTAATATATATTGTGAACTCTTTTAATTTATCCTCTCATGTTTCTAAATGATGTGTCATGTGAGTTAAAATTATAAATAGTTGTTATCAATGTAAAAGTCTTAGCAGTATGGCGCCCAGTGCAGTACGATTAGTACGTTAAAATCAAACTTTCAACAAAGTAGTCATTACAGTGGGCTTCAAGAAAACTTACGACTCAGAGCCTTATTTTTTTTTCAGGAATTTGGTGTAGACTTAAAATCAGTCAACATAATCAAAGTACAGAGTGAAATTTATGGGAGAGACCTCAGCCAAGTTATAATTAATACTGGTGTCAGGCAAGGAGAAGGGCTTTACCCAATTCTTTTCAGTTATGTCCTGGAGAAGGGGCTAAGTGTATGGCAAGAGAAGCTCAAAGAAAGGGGACTCCATCATGACATAAGCTTAAGTTCTAAATACAAAGTGATTGGTGTTAACGGTTTGGCCTTCACTAATGTCATGGCAATTTTCTCTGGAAATATAGAAACTACATTCGAATAAATCAACCTTCTGATAGAAACAGCATGAACAGTCGGACTTCAGATACCTTTTGAGAAGAGTAATTGAAGTCCAATATTAGGGATTCACCCACAATACTTAACACAGAATATGGAAAATTAAATATGTCTGCATGAAGTAATCAGATTAATAGGCTTCATAAGGAAGCGATCTGCAATAAGAACACTAGAACTAGCGTACCAACTGACTAAAGATAAATCCAAAAAGAGATGAGTCTTTCAAGGATAGCTAAAATCTTACACTACAACACACTAATCAAACTAAGCGTCGGAATGCATGTTCTCCATGAAAACTGATGAAATAGAAGAGAAAAAGAAAAGGAAAATATTGAGGAAAATCTGAGGACCATTTGAAAAGGAGAAAGCAGAGTTTAGGCAACGAAGTAATAAATATCTATTCAAAAAAGAGGAAAATCAAAAGATATCAGACACGATTAAAAAGAGAAGAAACAGTTTTTTTGCTCACTTAATGAGAACGGATAACAGAGACAAATATAATTTTCAACCACATCTACAGTAGTAAGAATGGCAACCGGCGGATCCAGGGAGTAAAGAAAGATATGATAGATACCGGAATAACGTAAGATATAATACAACGTAAAGCTACCCTCAGAATATTGATCCAGAATTTCAAGGGTTTCCAGAAGTACGAGAAGATAAAAGGGAATAACATTTGGAGATAAGAAAGGAGGAAACGTCAAAGTGGGAGGATAAAGAATTATTGGAAGTTAAAAAAAGAAGCACCGATACGAATTCACAGGATTACTTTTCGAGGTCCTTAGGAGGCTGAGATCGAAGAAAGTGCATTCTCAATATCAGCATCTTTTATTGCGAATAACATGTTTATATTCTGGTACTTACTAAGTATTCTGAAAATTGTAGATGAGAAAACAAATAAATGTTATTATGTTACAGATATTTAGATGGAACTATAATATTTTTAAGAAACGTAGGTGACATTTTTAAGAGGTTCAAATTCACGAAAACCTCATAGTTATTCATACAGATACAATGGTCACAAGATATTTGTTCACAACTTCCAAATAAACACAAGTGGAAAACTTCCGTTCTAGTGATTACCTTTCCGCCTGCATATAATCTCCTCAGTTATCCTATATTGCCCATTTCGAGTTTCATATTTCAGTAGCCAAATAAAAAAATCCACACTGCTTGATAGTAATACTTTTATCACACAGTAAAATTCGTTAGTAGTAGTAATACGGGCGAACCAATAACGTCGCTCCCATAAACGTCCTTGGACTACGTAAAGATATTTCGCTCAACTCGCGCTGGAAATCAAAATGTTGTCACCGAAATTAAAAGTAAGAAGTATGCTGCCATTTACCAAGAAATGCGTCAAGCGCCTCTCTCTGCGGCACGACATTAAGGGGATTTAATATTTTTACTATTACTCACCGTTCAACGGTGTTTATCGTCCATTAAAAAAAATTACACTTTATTCTTGCTCACCCTAGCTCTATCCCCCTTTTCTCAGGTTTAGCTTCGACTCCAGGTACAGGAATATTTTATTAAAATTCTTCCCCCTTTCAGTCTATGGAAAACGCCCAGACCTGTCAGGTAATTCGTGAATCCTTTCTCTTAATACGCGCCCGCAGTACGTTTCACTACCGACCACGGCGTCGTAGCTGAAAATCAGGTTTTATTGTTTAAATTAATGGCAAGGAAATATTCTTCTGACCTGTATCACCCCTCATATGCTCACTCTTAGAATTTTTGTGTGGTTATTCACACTCTTTTGAGATTATAGACCGCTTCGATTTCTATGAGAAACAATACGTCAATTTCTCACTCTCAGTGTAGTAATACCATCGTAATTATTAATCATACACATACAAGGTGTGTGAGAAAAGTAATGAGACTGATTGTTTAATTATCGAATTTTTTTTTATTTTTTTTTTTTGGCTACAGCAAACTAGTTCCCCTGAGCAGATATACACCGGCGGACTCGTTGCTTCCACTCTTGGTAGCAGCTCTGGAAGGCTTCAACTGGTAGGGCTGTTAACTGGTTGGTCACATTCTTTTGAAGGTTCTCAACAGTTCTAAAATGTCGTCCTTTTAAGACATTTTTCAATAGCGGGAAAAGGAAAAAGTCAAAAGGACTAGAAATCAAGTGAATAGTGGGGTTGATGAACAACCGGAATGCGTTTTGAAGTAAAAAATTCACTGATGAAAAAAAGCTGTGTGGCACGGGGCATTGTCATGATGAAGCAGCCACTTGTCTGCAATGTCTGGTCTCACACGGATCTTCTCCTGAGCCTTTCAAGGACACCTTTGTAAAACACTTGGTTGACAGTTTTTCCTGGAGGAACAAATTCCTTATGCACGATACCTCTACTGTCAAAAAAGCAAGTCAGAATTGTTTTGATCTTTGATTTGCTCATTCGACATTTTTTCGATCGAGGAGATGACGGAATGTGCCACTCTTCGCTTTGCCACTTTGTTTCAGGATCGTACTCAAAAATCAAGGATTCAACACCTGTGTTCACACGACTGAAGAAGTCTTGGTCATTGTCAATCTTCTCAAGAGGATCAACGCACACATTTCTTCGATTGTCCTTCTGTTCAGTTGTGAGGATTTTTGGCACCATTTTGGCACAAACCCAAACCGTCTGTCAAAATTTGATGACGATTAAGGAGTTTAAATTCAACTGTTCACTCATTATCCTAATTGTTGAACGACGGTCTCATCTTATAAGAACTCTCACACGCTCAACGTTTTCGTCAGTTTTTGAAGTTGAAGGTCTCCCCGAGCGAGGTATCTTCAACGTGTTATCGGCCTTCCAAAAATGATTTGTGCCAGCGGAAAACTTGTGCTCTTGATAAGCAATGTTCCCCATAGGCCTGTTTCAACTTTCCAAAGGTCACATCGCGGATTACCCAAGTTTAATAGAAAACTTGATTGCGCAACGTTGATCTAAATTCCGATGCTCCATTTTCGTAACACAACTTCACTGATGGCGCTGCCAAAAGTAATGTGTGGGCTGAACGCAGTTGAAACTTGGACTGAGCATGTAGAAGGGATGAACAAACAGTTCTAGCATAGATCGATCGCATGGTTACCAATCTCATTACTTTTCTCACACACCTCGTGTGAAGGGTATCCACAAAGCCCTGCCACCGCTCGTTAACTATATGAATTAGAGACAAGCAGTTCTTTGCATCATGTTCTCCACCCCTCAAAGGTTTGTTTAGATTCTCTTCGCTTGTGCATCACTAGTTGCCGTGAATATATAAAAACGGTACCCCAGCCACGCATGCCGCAGCATAGCAACGTCAACCGTGTACAAAACCACAACAGTCCGTGTACGAAGTGTGGCATGATCTGAAGCAGTGGTTTGATAAACACGATTCTTGACGTACTTCCACAGTAAAACAATCAAGGTGAATGGCCAGGCGATTGGAACTTGACGCCAAGTTCTAGGGAATTAAGTAACCCCTGTTATCGTCGTGTCAACATATAACAATAAGCCTGGTACTCTATCGGCATGGGAGTACACCAAACAATGACTTTATGGTTAACATGAGCACGTTCGAGATTGATTTGCGGACTTTCAGAATCCCATATCCGAACGTTATAGCGGTTAAGTGGTCCAGACACAAAGAAAGTGGCTTCATCGGAGAACATCACCCTCTGCAGGTGCCTGCCCATTATAGTGTGGATTAAGGAGCAAGTTCAGCATGTGCCTTAAGGCCATTTGCCTGCTAAGTTTCAATTTATCTGCAGAAAATTCAAAGAAAACGTAACTGTGGGAGGACTTTCTTTCGTTGGACTGTAATTTTGTGTTTTGCTTAAGTTATTCAAAAAATCGTACCTCGCTCCTATTGGTTGTCACGCATCCCTAACAGTCTTAGGTCGTAGTCCTAGAGGGGCTCCCGTGTTTTCAGGGCATCCGGTCCCAGAAGTAGACGCAATTTTGGCTTAGAACGTACCAGGCCGTCAAGATGTGCGGGGTAGTTATAATTACGGAGTCACAATCATTTTCCATGACGTCACAGTGGCGAGCTCCGTTTGAGGAGACAGATGTGCAAGCAATGCGAAGAGGTGAAAGGTAGCACCAGGCAACAAGTGGTGCTTCGACTGTCGAGTTCGGAATATATTGTGGGACGAGACTGTTTTAAATCCAGTGGTAAACCTTAATAAAATATTCCATCAGATTAGTTTCCACAGTTAGGAAAGGTTCTTTGATGTATTATAAAGCGAAGAAGATGCGAAGCGGCATTTTTTTTTTTTTTTAATAACACAACAGGGGTCACGACCCAGATTTACGAAACGCTTGCTTAGGAATTCAGCGCAACCCATACGTTAATGGGCACGGTGTATTAAACAGCAACTACAATACGTTCTTCAATAACAAGAGTGGATAAATATTAGAGACAGTTGGCAAAACACGCAGGTTTGAATCTTTACATCGACTGACTTAATTTTAAAATATTTTCGGATGCTGTCAGCTTGCGCTCATTCTTGCGCTCACTAAGCAGAGTTATAACTGACATGTGATAACCGCTGGGTACATGGGAAAATGTCTGCTACTTGTTTCAAACTACCTAGTCAAGTACGCTTTCCTATTTCAGTGCAGCGGTATACGGATTTGCCGACAATGTCGTCACCTTTACTCACTCGCAACGAAATCCACTAAAATGCGCTACCGGAGACATCAGCACCGTGGGAAAAAAAATCCAGTACTTTTAGCAGTGGAATAGACATTCATTCAAACACCTACTAGATTGGTAAATCGTTTTTTGAAAATATTTTTTGACGTTAACCGATTTCTGCGAATTTGTAGGTGCCGTTTTGGGACTATAGATACAATATTATCAGATAAGTATGTTTAAGCACAGTTTCGTTGTTTCTTTGGTTGGTAACGTCTACATAAACACCTACGCTAATGGCAAGTTATTTTTAAATATGTCCCTAATTGTGCTGTTAAAATACTCTTACTTAGAAACGAGAAAGTTGGAAAGTTTATATACCTACTATATTGTGTGACACTTAATTCACCAGATAAATGGTATTCGCATAACTGGGTTAAAAAATCAATTGACTTAAACGGAAAGCTTCATAATAAAATGATGTTGAAAGTGATGTATCAAGTTTTACGTCCAATTCTTAACAGGTAAACAAGCAGAGAAAGTGTTTAACAGAGAAACTTAAAAATCCTGCAGAAGCCAGTTTGCAGGTTTTCCTTATTTTCAACTGAATTATATATCAAGATTGTAATTTCGAGCAGGAAAGTAATATTGCTGTAACTCTTCCTAGGCAGAAATATTTTCGTAAATAAATTTAAAGACAGAAGCTTGAAAGAAAACATAATGCGTGCTGTTGCATTAGGCGTTAATGGATTTAATGAATTGGGATGTAATTTTAACTCTAAGGTTTTTGGCAAGCAGTGTATGAAGGGTGGTATTTCACGAATCGTTAATCCTCAGTGCGGATGAAGTTAATGCATGATGATTGATATATTTCGGAAGAGTGGACCTAAATAGACTGGAGCTGACTTTCCCCCTCACCCTTCCTACTTCTTCACACACAAAAGTACACTACAGGCAACAGCAATAATCAGTCATTTACACACGTACAACAACAGTATACTATAAATGCCCGGGCCACGACGAACCATATGAAACAACAATACTGTTTAAATACCTTCACAAATATCTCACTTAGAATGGCTCTTCTTGAAGTCGACTTTCACAGTCCTTACCTTGAGAGTTTAAATTCAGAATGAAGTGCAAGTAATTTCTCTTCGGTCAATGATATCTTCCGATCTTCCTCTGAAACTTTTAAAACTCAAAAGAATCTCAAAACTAATAAATGAAAGGCGGGTTTTATATACAGATTATTTTTAGATTTAGACTTGCCGTCAACTATAATAAACAATTTCATTCAGAAGATTCCACACAGCAGAATTTCACCACGTAATTACATTGCTCAACCAGAACATTATGACTACCTACCTACTATTGATATAAAATCGTCTAGGTGATAACATCGTCACCTGAAGAGGAATAATTGCTAGTCAGAAACACGCACGGTGAATGTAGTCTCAGTGAGCGTACTATCCGTGTTTTGAATGGGAAAGGCGTGATCTGTCTGAGTTTGACCGAGGGCAGACAGTGATGGTCTGGAGGCTTGGCACGGGCATTTCGGAAACTGTCGTGTGTTCGAGGAGTGCTGTGGTGAGTGTCTTCAACAAGTGGCGAAACCATGTCCAAACTTGAGGGGTTGAGCGGCCACCCCTCATTACAGATGTCGGACGTCGTAGGCTGGGCAGACTGGTAGAACAGGGCAAGTGGCAAACTGTGGCGGAACTAACATCAGACTTTAATGCTGGGCATCTCAATCCCGTCCCATACAGGGATAAGATATAATGAGCATGTTGACATGATAGTCAAGGAGGCATGCAGTATAGGACAAAACTACACGCCACCTTGCAACCACAAAGATTACAAAGCAGCGGTGGTCAACAACGCCTATCAGCAATGGTTCACGCTATGGGAAGAAACGAAAAGACATAAAGGACGGAAGTTCGCAACGATACAAACCCATCCATCACGACGACCTTGGTTTACAGACTGGAAAACTCAACGAAGGTACATTGCAACCATCATACGAATGAGACTCAACCACGTGGCCTTCTGCGAACACCTTTATCGTATACACGCAGCTGACTAACCGTATTGCCAATGTGATGGGCCAACTCCTCAAGACTTGAATCACATATTCTTCCGGTGCTTCATTTATCGACGGCAGCAGCATACATTCATCAATGCTCTGGTGTGGGTGCAACACCCGCTGCCAGCAAGCAACGTAGTCCTTCTTGCAACCAACAACAGGAGAATCTACTCTATCATTAGAGATTTTTTTAAAAATTCAGATGAATCTATATAAATATAAAGTAATATGTAAACATACTATCATAGACGAAACAACACAGTCACATAAATATAATAAGACATTGACAATTTGTAACAACATACCCTTATAAATGTTAAACACATAACTTACTTAAATATAGCAATGCACTTACATGAATGTAACAACGCACCTCAGAAATGTAACAACATATGTTCATAAAAGTAACAAAGATTATTACTAATAATGTAACAATATATATGAAACTGGCTGTATGGTAATTAAAAACCAAGGCCAATAAAAAAAAAAATAAAAAAAATGCTGGACAGTGTACGAGTGTGTCTGAACACACACTTCACCGAACACACCTACCGATGGGCCTCCGCAGCCGACGTGTTGTAAAAGTTTAACCTTTGTGTGAATTGTGACATTGCACCATGTGCGCAATACGCAAAACCTACCGTAAAAAATCATGATTGAAGTCCTTATAACACTCACCAAAGCGAAGTGGTTGCTTTTACAGAAGGGCTGTGCAGCATTATAGTTATTTCTAAACGTGTATAGCTTAAATAATTACTGCTTAATAAACCTCCTGTCTGTCCTGTGAGGTGTGAGACTGTGATAGTAAAAAAAAAAAATTTTGTATTTATAACTTAAAACACAAGTTAATTTTTGCTACCAACAGCTGTTTCGTATCGTCGTCTGGTGTAGTTTCGTTGTATTACAGTTGTACGACTGTTTAGATTTTTGCAAAGGTAAAATGTTATAATTCAGTGTCAGGAAAGTTTACACGAGACTAAATGAAGTGATAAGAGAATTTATGGTTGTGTAATTTCTGAGAGTTTAGAGCCTTTCAAGTGTCATACATTTCTTAAATGCCTGTAAATTAACTGTTGCAGCAGGAGGATCGTTTACAAGATTAAGTGTTATTTTCAGAACTAAATATTGCTTATAGCTATTAGGAACTTCTTGCACTTTTAAATGGATGGCAGAGAACTGTACACGAATTGCCTGATTCGTGGTCGGTCTGAACCTCTGCTGGTGAAACCGCCGGGACGGAAGAAGGGGTTCGAAAAAGTTTACGAACAACGGGCTTGTTATTTCGCGTGGTCAAATCCAGCCTTTGGGACATGGCAACTCATGGAAAATCCCGGAGTTTTAAAACACAACGCAGCCCGACGGGTTGTCAAAGAAACGGTATTTACCTGCGAAAATTGGATCTAGGCGCTGGATATTATTCCGCAGAGCGGAAAGAACCAGGGAGGACAAGGTCTGTTTTCGTAGGCTGCTATGGCGAATGGGGTGGCTGTGAAATAGACACCCATCCCGCAGGAGTCTCACGTTTAAAGTACTTATACCGTAATGATATAGAGCGAGAGTGAACTTTTGTCTACGGACTGAAGCACCAGAAATCTAGTGGACAGCTCTCTCCCAATACTAACATTTTCCGTTCTATTTTTTCTATTTCCAAACGGTTGATTCACTCACTAAAATAAACGTGGGATTGGGTTGTTTCGCCACCCATCCAGACATTTTCGTATTACTTGTTTTAATTTATTAGACTTATGCTTTTAAATCCACTAGACCCATCTACAGCCAACCAGACAATGTTTGTGTTCTTAGTCATTCCTTTACAGTCAAAATTATAGTATTATATATTATTTTCCTCTCTATATTACTGATTTCTTTACATTCGGCCATGTAGACAGTAAATTTGTAAATTTTTAAACCACTTTGTCAAGCCATTGTTAGGACGCTAAAGCCTTCGCTGTCGACGCGCCTTAAAGCCGCAGTAACAACAATAACGATGACATCTGCGGGAGATGTGACCTCGTATTGTGCCTCAATCAGCCCCTATGTACCTGCCATACCTGTCCTATATCGTGGACAGATTTTCAGAAAGATCATGGAGTGCTTGAAGGATTATCCTTTACCAATTCTCTTCGAGGGCCAGAGTAGTTGCATAAAGGTATGCCAGAGACGTATTCCCGAGAAACAGGTTCCACTGTCGTCCCCGAAACACCGTTCATCACGTCAAGAACGGCAATTTCCACAGCACTTTGGCTTCATGAACCACACATAAGTTCGTCCAAAAAATTGACATCTATAAGCGCAGTAATGGCCTTGAGATTAAAATTCTTGTGACTGAGTTTTTAGGAGCAGCACAGATGACTGTAAAAGTGCGATAGTAGTACCGATTCATAAAGGAGGGGCGATAAACAGGGTCGAAAACTATTGGCCAATGAGTTTGACATCAGTGGTAGATAAAATTAATGGAGAGATTAATACGCAACCATATTAGAAGTGTCTTTGAGGAACGTAAGTGGTTTTCAAGTCTGAAACATGGCTTTGGAAAAGGATATTCATGAGAATCTCAGTTAGTAGGATATATGCAAGATATTTCTGATGAAATGGACAGGAGAGGTCAAGTTGATAGTGTAGGACTAGATCTTTCAAAGGCTTTTGGCAGAGTGAGCCATAAAATGGTGCTAAATAAGTTAAAAACTATTGGACTTGATAAAAAGGTGATTTGCTGGGTAGAAGCATTCCTAAAAGGTTGAAAGCAAAAAGTTAGGGTAGGAAATGCAGTATCAAAAGAAGTAGGAGTGAACATGGGAGTCCCACAGGGACCATTGTTATTCATTATTCTAATGAATGATCGTGTTGACGGTTTACTGTCAGATGTTAGATTGTTTGCAGATGACATAATGTTATATAAAAGGATCAAAACAATAGAAGAATGTAAACAGCTAAAGGTGATCTAGATAGGATAACTAGCTGGATGAATCAACATGGGATGAAGATAAATGCAAAGAAGAGCCAGCTTATTAGGTACCCAGATAAAAAGCTAAAGGTTGATTACGATTATAAAGCGGGGAAGGAGCTACTTATTCAAGACTCGAAATGTAAATACCTTGGCATAAATTTAGATAGCAGACTGAACTGGACAGGACACATTGAACAGGTAATAGGGAAAGGGTTCAAAATCCTACACCTGTTGGAAAGAGTGATGAGGGGAAGCACTAGAGAAATAAGGGAACTGGGGAACAAAACTTTGGTCAGACCACTGCTGGAATATGGTGGTGCAGTTTGGGATCCACATTTTGGGTATCAAGTACAGGATTTGATGGGGGTGCAGAGGAGGGCTGCCAGATTTGTCTTTAGAAATTACCACATAACACAATCGGTAACTAATATGATAAAGGGGCTGGAGTGGGATTCATTGGAGGATAGTAGGAGGGTGAAGAGAGTCATGGGAGTGTACAAGGCCTATACTAGTGATGAAGCGTGGAAAGATATTGGTAGGAAAATTAAGAGAGGTGCTATGAAGGGTAAGGTTGACCGTGACCACAAACTGGCACTTGATTTCAGGCATAAGGGTGTGGGAAAATTTTCTTTCGTAGGAAAGGGTGTAAGGGACTGGAATAAATTGCCAAGAGAAGTGATGAATAATTTATTGGAAACACTGAAGGAATTTAAAGTAAAAATTGGTAGAGGGCAAAAGTAGGTTGGAAGAGGAAAGGGGAAAGAGGGGTGTGTAGGGAGATTGCCATCGGAGCGGGCGCTCCATCGCAATTTTGTGAATTATTATTATTATAAAGTGTATAAATGTTAATTTACCAATCGGATTAGATGAAGTAGTTTATAATGATTAAAGCTATTCTCACACCAATTGAAAGGACGATATTAAAGTTATTTCTTGTCAATATTAAATTCATAATTTATCGTTATGGCAGTCAACATCCTCCAATCAACCCCAAATGTATTAAAAAATGACTTAATATTTGGGTCTGAACTTGACGATTTCGTTGCATTTTTGCTTTCACAGCGCACGAGCGCTAACGAATACATTGTAAAGGACCTGTCGCTCATTTTTGTTCAAGAATCAGGATAGGTACAATACATAAGATTTACCTCCAAAGTGAGCAATATAGCCTCAATAACTCTATCTTCAAAAGCCATAAGTGTTATTTGTGTATCAGTTTTTGAATAGCCAGTTTTTACGGTGTTTTAGTCGGATTGTGTGAACTGATATCCTAACTAAAATTGTTGTGACTTCGTGACGAAGTGAATAAATTTTAATTTGCCAATTGGATTAGATTAAGCAGTTTATAATGATTAAAGTTATTTCATACCAACTGTAAAGGCAAAATTAAATTCATGTCCTTTCAACATTAAATTTATACTGTTAATACAGTGTTATCCTCACGGGTTTGCCTCTAGACGTCTCGCAGCCAACACACACCTGAAGAAGACAACAGAGCAAGTCGTCGAAACCTTGTGTTTTTATAACACCATTCGATTGCAAACCCGTTAAGACGACATTGTATTATTCGGTTTGTAATAAAATTGACTACTGTAGTACGAAAATTGTTACATACTTTCTTTTTCTATCCGCTATCGTTTCAAGAACGGTGAAAAGATTTTTTTTACAGTGTATGGGATTTTATGGAGAAGGGCAAGTGTTTAAGTCTGAGATGTATGGTGTATACGCCTCAAATGTGTCCAATACAAATCAGTGTCCAAGTAGAAATTAACGCGCATTTATCTTCTGTCGGCTTCAACATGGAACCTCATCAATCTGTTTCACAGCTTACTTCGCACATTAGTTTGTCTGTTCTGTGTCGTGGCAATAGCGGACGTGACTTGTGTTTCCGATGTTATTTCCCTGACAGCATCGAATTTTCTGCCTTTTCTGCCACTTAAAGATTTTTTTTCTTCAGAAGTGTTTCACTTGCTTTTATTCCAATTCTACTTGATGTATGACCAATTCTACACAAAGTATTGGCTTCTTACAACCTAACAATTTTAAGCTGGTATGGATAGAAACATTCTACGAGTAGAAGTGTGGAATGTTTGAAGTCTGAATAGGGCAGGTAGGTTAGAAAACTTAAAGAGGGAGATTGAACAACTTAAGTTAGATGTTATTGGGATTTGTGAGATTAAATGGAAGGACCTACTGGATTTCTGGTCTGGGGAACACAGGATAATTAGCACACAAGCTGTCAATGGAGTCACTGGTGTAAGATTTGTAATGAATAAGAAAGTAAGGAAACGGGTGAGTTACTATGAACAGTTTAGTGACAGGATTATTTTGATGAGGTTAGAAACTAAGCCCGTCCCCAACCACGTTATTACAAGTGTATATGCCAACGTCACAGGAAGATGACCAAGAAATTGAGAAAATATATGTCGAAATTGAAGAATTAATCAAATATGTGAAGGGTGAAGAAAATCTAATAATCATGGGTGATTAGAATGAGATGGTGGGAGAAGCAAAACAGGGGAATACTGTAGGAAGTTTTGGTCTAGGAGAAAGAAATGAGGGAGAAATTTTGTGAAAGATATAAGCTAGTTGTGGCGAACACACTGTTTAAGAACCATGCAAGAAGAATATACATCTGGAAATGTCCAGGGGATACAGGCAGATATCAGCTAGATTATATCATGGTTAAACAGAGATTCAGGAATCAAGTTCTAGATTGTAAAGCGTACCCAGGAGCATACATAGACTCTGACCATAATTTGATAGTAAGGAAGTGCAGGCTCAAATTCAAGCGAATAAGGAAGAAGTATAAGCAGAACAGACTGGAAGTGAATAAACTGAAACAATATAGAACGAGAGAGAAATTTGCAGAAATGGTAGACTTAGGTCTAAGAAGTAACTCTGAAAGGAGCTTAACCGAGGAAGAATGGAATGCATTAAAGATTGAAATAATGAAAGCTGGTAAAGAAAAATTAGGCTTTAGGGAACACGCCGCCCGAAAACCTTGGATCACAGAAGAAATTTTGGAGCTGACGGACCAGAGGAGAAGGTACAATATTGCTCAGAATGAAGCAGGAAGAGAGCAATACAGGAAATGCAAAAAAGCAAAAGAAAAATGGCTAGAAAAAGTAGAAAAAGAAGTGGTCGTAAGTAAAGTGGATTTTGCATACAGGAAGATCAAACAGAATTATGGAGAAATGAAGAAAAGAGGCGTAAACCTTAAAGCTGCCAATGTGAAACCTCTTTTAAGGTCAGACGATAGAGCGCGATGGAAGGAATACATTGAGAAACAGTATGTTGGGGACGACTTGAGCAATAGCGTAATGGAAAAGGAAGGCGATGTCGACACTGATGACTTAGGAGATCCTGTTTTGAGGACAGAATTAAATAGAGCTCTGAATGACTTGAAAACAAATAAGGCAATTGGAATCGATGAGATACCTGCAAAACTTCTTTAATCCCTAGGAGAAGAAGGAATCGAAAGATTATTCAAGCTGATATCAAAAAGTTATCAAACAGGAGAAATTCCAACTGATTTCAATAAAAATATCATCTTCACACTACCGAAGAAAACACAAGCCGACAAATCTGAGAATTACCACACTAAGGTCACATGCTTCAAAATTACTGACCAGAATAATGTACAGAAGGATAGAAAGGGTAATAGAAGAGATAGTAGGTGCAGATCAGTTTGGGTTTTACGAAAAATCCTTGTTCAAGGGAAGCAATTCTGTCTTTAAGATTAATACTTGAAGGGCGGATCAAAAAAAAAAAAAAGATACTTATATGGCGTTTGTTGATTTAGAAAAAGCTTTTGATAATGTTAGGTGAGACAGGATGTTCAAAATTTTAAAGAAGTCAGATCTAAAATATCTAGATCGAGGAATACTTTATAAAGTTGATAAGAATCAAGTGGCTATTATAAAGGTAGAGAATCATGAGAGACATACATCAGTTAAAAAGGGTGTGAGACAAGGTTGTAGTCTATCCCCGTTAATATTCAACTTGTATGTTGAAGAAGCAATAAATGAATTAAAAAAGAATGTCCATGTGGCATAAGTGTTTAGGGAGTAATAATCAGTATGCTACGATTTGCTGACGACATTGTCTTATTAGCAGAGAGGGCTGAGGATATTGAGAAGTTACTGAATGGCATGAACAAAATACAGAAGGAAGATTTTGGACTGAATATAAATCAAAGTAAGACAAAAGTGATGAAATGTATCAGAAATAATACCAAACACAGTAGATTAAATATAAAAGTAGAATCGGATACAATAGGAGAAGTAAGTGAATTCTGTTACTTAGAAAGCAAAATTAAAACCTTTGGCCGAAGCAGGAATGATGTTAAAAGTAGAATAGCACTAGGAAAAAGAGCCTTCATGAAAAAGAGAAATATTTTAGTTTCAAATATTGATCTAGGAATTAGAAAGAAATTTTTAATACTCTATGTATGAACACAGCACTTTATGGTAGCGAAACATGAACTTTAGGAATACCTGAAACAAAGAAAATTGAAGCCTTTTGAAATGTGGTGCTACAGAAAAATGCTGAATATTGTGTGGACATACAAAGTAAGAAATGAACGAGTTTTGGAAATGATGGGTAAGGAACGAAGTTTGTAGAAGAAGCTTACAGAAAGAAGAGACAGGTCATATTATGAGACATGCTGGATTGGTTAATTTGTTAGTGGAGGGAACAATCGAAGGTCAGAACTGTAGAGGAAGACAGAGATTCGAAAATATGATGCAGATAATTGAGGATGTGGGTTGTAAGGAGTATGTAGAGATGAAGAGGTTAGCACAAGATAGGAAGGGATGGAGGATTGCATCTAACCAGTCGAAAAACTGACGACAGCAAAAAAAAAAGTCAATTTTCTTTCGAGAAATCTAAGTATTTTATTCGTTACTAATGAAAAAATTATAATTAATTGATAATACGAGGCGCGTCCAGAAAGTAAGTTCCGTTTCAATTTATCTCCGCTGCAGCGCTGCGATTGCAGTTCCGCACATGCGCTGTAGACGATGTGTATCAAGGGGAAGAACGTTCGCCATTTGGAGATTGCTGTCAGTTACGTACGCTTTGTTGTGCTTGTTTGAAATGTCGGCGTTGATTGAAAATCCCGCCGCCTGTGAAATCAGGTCTGTGATTCGGTTTCTGAATGCGAGGAAAGTGAAACCAAGTGAAATTTATCGGCAAATTTGCGATGTTTACGGACCAAATGCGATGAGTGATTCGATGGTGAGAAGATGGGTCCGACAGTTCATTGGCGGGTGTAGTGATGTGCACGATGAAGAACGAAGTGGGCGTCCACCTTTGGTTACAGAAGAACTGGCAAGACTTTCATCTGTTCTTACATCTCAAGTCTTTCCTTGGCGGTCATCACTTCACCAATGACGACGAGCTGAAAGAAACTGTTTCCAACTGGTTGAAGACACAGGCGGCAGATTTCTATGAAGAAGGTATAAAAAACCTGGTGCCACGCTATGACAAATGCCTGCAAAATTTCGGCAGTTATGTGGAAAAGTAGTTTAAGAGTTGTAGAATTTTGTGTAATAAAAATTTCTTCTGTATCTGTGTACAATTTCATTTTATTACCAAACTGAACTTACTTTCTGGACGCACCTCGTATTAACTGTTAAATCCTGACAATAACATGCTTTCTCTATTAATAAATCATGAAACTATGATAGCCACTAAGAGACCTTCAGACATACTTTTCTTTTAAATGCCCTTAGAGAACGCAACGAATGAAAGTTGTTTTAGGCAGAATAATAGAGTAGCCTACTCATATTCTTGATAATATGTTTAATGTTGCAAACATTTCGTTGTAGAGCAAATAGTTAAGTTGTGCTCCACAGGTCAATATGTAAATAAAAAGTTTCTAAATGTCGTATCAATAAGTTTTTATGTTTTTTAACAGATTTATACTGTTACTTGTAGTATCATCAAATTAAATAATGCCACATTATGAGAGACATTTCTCTACTCACCATTTTCCTTATTAGCTTAGCTAGAAAGAAACATCTGAAGTAAAATCATAACTTTCATCCCGCAATATTGCTTCACTCCTGATTTTCTAACACAAATTTAATACTGAGTATACTTCCACCCGAACAGCCAAGTTACCACGAATCTGATATGCTGGAACAATAGTTTCCTTCAATTACACTCGTTCACCTTCAAGACAACACCAAAAGCCAAACATGAGTCTGTCTTTAAATACCAGTAGCAAACTGAGTGGGGTATGTCACCGTGGTACTGCATATTGAGAACCACTTCACCACAACGTTTACCTATCGAATTTCCAGTCTCATCCTAACGAATGCCTGGAATGTCGTCAGAACAGAAGTCACGGAAATAGACTAATAAATATTCCACTTGCGTATCCTTGGACATTCAGTAACTATGGGAGGTGTTGTTTCTTAAATTTTGACTCTCCTCTCTCTTGGACAGATTTGGTGAGATCTGGTAGGGAATCTCTGTACTACTCTTTCAAGGGCGGCACTCTGAAACGTGCGATTTTGCCGGTATCCCACCTTTTTAATTTCACGTAATTAATGGACAGTCCCTTACATGACTTGCAGATTTATAACACCATCTATCATATCATAGCATGCATTTTTTTAGTAAATATATCCAAGACAATTCATGAATCCATAGCCTAATAAGATACCATAAATCCAAAAACCTGCCTAAGGTTCCACCTGTAACCTCTGAACTTGAGAATTCCTTAATAAATATGGCTCATATATTATTTACATGGTCATCTTCAAAACTGGGCATCCTTCATTTAGCCTTCCGTGTCTCTCGTCAACCGTAAACCTTCCGTATCCAGGAAAAGAAAAATTACGGTAATTCCTTCTACGCCAATCATTTAAAAGAATACTGACACCCAGGCCAGCCTCTCTGCGTTTTGGAGGTGAACATCTTACTGTAACAAATATCACATGTACTCCCGTTACCACCATCCAGACGTCGCAGTTTCCTGCTTCTCCTAACTAGATCTTTAAAACAAATGAGAGCAGTACGTTCATAGGGTATGGGCCTGCGTTTTCAGGTTTATCAACTGATTTTACTTGAAAAGCGTGTTTAACGTTTCCCTCCTATTTTTGCGTTCGCTTTCAGCCATGGTAAGAAAAAATGTGTTGATTTTTCTTGTAATTACCAACCTGTGCTTTGTAAGGCTCCTTTAGATAGATACAAATTGTCCCTCTCCTCTTTTTCCGCTGGTGGCACAAATTTATGGAACTTTCTGAAGTTATCCAACTCTGAATAATGCATCGTTAAAAAGTTTTAGAAGAAGACTTTAATGAATCATTTAAGAGCTAACGACAGGATGTTAGGTATCCAAAAAAAAATCTGGAAAAACATTAGTGCTTCTTTAAGGAAATTAAAGAGTTATGCATTGATAGTTCATTTGATCGGTCTTCATAAAAAAGCACTTGGTAGACAGAAATAACGTGTACAGTTTGATACATCTAAACAGTTTGTTACCTTACAAAACGAGCCATTTTTTATATGTTAATCTGCCTTTTGCAAGGAGAATGCATTAAAAACTCTTCTCTTATTTCTTTAAATTGAAAGATAAAAGTTAAAAAAAAATCCAAAAAGACTAAGTGAATTTTAAGAAATAATCTAGGAGTTGATCACTGAGCCACAATAATGTGAAAAAACCTAGCTATCCAGTTTTTTGATTTTTTAGGGTGTCATACATTTCACTTTTTAATGAATATATAATGAATGATATCTTTAACAAGTAGTTGCAGAGTACCCAGGTTTGGCAGCCTCCGTTGTGATTGATTTTCCCATACACTATATTTAGTCACCAAATGAGAAACACGTGTACCACGTTTCATTCAATTCGCGCAAGCCATTTCCGGAATTAAAACAAATCTAGCACCCAATTTCTAAAACTGCTTTTATTAATAACGTAAAAAGCATTAGTTATTCATAGGTCATAGGTTACAGTTAGTAAGTAACCAGGAAATGTTTTTCGGTTGCTGAGATAACTTCGACGACAACGATGTTCCCCTTTTATTTGTAATTATTAATTTATGTAGTTTGCTCAATTTACTTTTTATGTATCTGGTTTCCTCTTCACATTCAGTACGACCATTTAAAGAATGAATAACTGAAATTTATGGAAGAAACCGGTAGATGCCGAGCGTTTATTTTATTTTTTTTAACGAAATATGATTTACAGTTGGTATTGCATCTTTGGTGCGTCTCGCGATATATTTAGAAATTTATTTACTGCTCCAGCGTCCCAGCTTCCCAGCGTCCCAGTCTCATGTAACGTACAAATATTAGAAAAAAGTAAAATGGATTAAATATTATCATGAACAGTCATTCCGAAAATGCACAATTATGGTTTTATAGTTAGTTTTTGAAATTGAGATAAGTGAAAATGTGGACATAGGTAGAACAGAGCCCAAATTAAAATGATAAGGACAGTAAGTAAACTCAGTGATAAAAAAACTTTACAGGTTTCTTTAGAAAAACTCTCACAGATAGAGAGAGAAATCACGTATAATACCAAAGTATCAAATATACTAGATAGACACTATGTTTGAAAGAAAACTTGTGTCTTAAGTTTTTGAAACGCTGGATCTAACTGGAATCCTTTAATTTATTCCAATCTCAGGATGACATGTTTTCTTTAATGTCGGTTTCTGGAAACCGAACAGGAAGAAAGTAATCACATCACTTTAAAAGGAATCTTATTTTATGCTTAGTATTATAAATAATCTTTACGGATACCCGGAAATAAAGGTAATTATAGACAAAATTTCTTTTACCAAAACTTCACACCAAATGGACAATTAATTTCCGTTACGCCATTATTGGACCATTGCCAAATTACGAATATTAATACTTACATTAGTACGGTTCCTCCATAATGCGAACAAACCACATTGAAACGAAATGTTCTTTCGGTACGAAAATTTATACATACGTTTCTTGGACAATATTATTTAAGAATATTTCCACACTATGGCCACCAGATATCTCGTACTAAATGAGAAAATTCGTTCGAAATATGGACAGTTCCGCACAAGTTATCAGGCAAGAAATACGTATTGTTACCTTTTGAAAACATTTATTATAGCTGTTTCTGAGACATCCTTTTTACGAGAAAAATCTTAATGCCTTATCCACATGACATGTAAGGGAGAATTATCGGCGTATTAATGCTTCTTAATTTACAGCAGACATTAAGTGTCTACCAGAGACAATATACGTCTACCACATCAATAATCTACTGTATTTCGCATAGTAGCTAACGCATGCGTTTCCGTTTATTTTTAAGTACTGCAGTCCAGAAAATTGAATAACTAAAGTAAAAAAGTTCGAATTTAATTAGTGTGATCTTTTCTCAGGTTTTCGTGAAAGGAATGCTCATTTCAAATTCAGTGATCCGTGGCCCATGTTTATTCGGTATATAAATGATTTTAGTTACTTTCTCTGTCCCTCGGTACATATACGTAAGTTATTAGCTATTTTTGCTGATTTTTAATACGAATCATTAGCTCTGATAGTTAGAAAACACCATATAATTTTCTGCGGTAGTTTTGGGTGATACCATTTCAAACCGCCAGACACACGTAGCTTGCTTACAGATTATAATGTTTTACAATTATATATAGATGTATTTGCTAAACTAATCTACAGCTGATCACCCAACAGAATTGAAGTCTATCCGCAATGATCATACTATTATCTACATTTTACCTCTTAAGTGCTTGACCTGCATCCCTACTAAATTCACCGGTACTACTTTCAATATAATAACAATACCTGTACAGATTTTTGGTCACATTAATCGTATAAATTTTTGCTGTGTCTGTGTATAGTCTTTGGGTTTTTCTATCATTCCATTCCTCATGAGATGAAGGGACACCCTGGAACAATACGCCTAAAACTTCGGGAAGAATTGTGATTCATTCCTCATATTTAATCCATCATCGTAGCAATGGTCTTGGGCAATGCTTGCAATGTTCGATTGTTCGCTCTTATTTACCTGCAGATTATTTCTTCTCCGCCTTACGTTCTTTATGATAATTATTAGCGTCCCATCCATACTCAACCAATCACCTCACCAAAGTTTGTATCTATCTTGAATTGATGGTAGGTTAATAATTTCATTTAGCAGGTGCCAAAGTTCTCCATTGCTTAATATATACTACAGTAATTATTGAAGCTGAATTTTGGGAGGTGCTCTCTAAGCTGTATTCTTACATCGTATGTTCAGGTGCCAATTCTTTAGCAAAATTTGAGTTCTTTGTTTTTGTGGCCATTCTTCTGCACAGAAAACTGTGATGGTAAATATAGCACACGAACTCTTGAAATGGTTGAAATAGTGTTTTAACAACGCTCCCTTAATAGTAAAGCGTATTGAAAATTTTCTTCTTCTGTGACCGATATTAATTTTTTTTCTGTCATCAGGCTTTCGACTGGCTTGATGCAATCCTCCATCCCTTCCTATCTTGTGCTAACCTCTTCATCTCTACATATCCCTTACAACACACGTCCTCAATTATTTGCTTCATATATTCCAATCTCTGTCTTCGTATACAGTTCTTACCTTCGACTGTTCCCTCCACTAACAAATTAACCAATCCAGCATGTCTCAAAATATGACCTACTAACCTGTCTCTTCTTTCTGTAAGCTTCCTCCTCAAACTTCTTTCCTCACCCATCAAATTACTTTTTTGAAAAGTTAGTTTTTGTTTCGTGTCTGTGAAGTTCCATTCCATATGGACGATCATGTTTATTATATTTGCTAGAGGTGTAACGGAAGTGATATTACGGAAGCGGAAACAGAATCGGATGTTATATTTGAATTTTGTGGAAACGGAAGCGGAAACAGAAGCGGAAGCAGAAGTGTTTGAAAATTTATATTACTCGTATTTATATTAAATGAAAATGCCAAGCGAAATAATTATGTTTATTTTAATAATCAATTCAAATCAATCAGTAACTGACTTTTAATTAAGTAATAGTATCTTTCTAAGTACTTAATTAATATTCGAAATTTAAAAGTGGCAAGTTATATTTTAAAAACAGAAGCTTAGCTGCCTTTTCTCCTTTTAAACTGTTTCTTCTTACATCATAAAGTAAGGCTGCTCCGCTGAACAACTGTTCGCTGGCAACACTGCTAGGTGGAGCTGACAAAACCTGCGAACTAATGGTAACAACATGGAAAATTTGTGAGCGTTCATTTGCTACCACTTAAGAGGATCTTCTTTTCTTTTCTTTGTTGTAATCCTGTAACACTTGTTTTGCCTTCGCAACGGGTTCTAATTGGTAACAAGGATCATCATCTTCGATATCGCTAGAGTTTAAAATAGATTTTAATCTCACCAGTGAATGTTGTGGAAATGTCTTACATGTCGAAGGCAGAAATTCCTGCGAACTTGCGATAGGTTCATTTTCTTTATTTTTCTTAGGATCAGAAGGACAGTATTCATCTTGATCGATCATCTCTTCTTCATTTTTTTAGTTATAATTCGAATCAACTGATTTTCTACCTCCTGTTTGGTAATCTCGTTAAAGAATTTCGTCTTATATCGTGGATCCAAATTTGTAGAAATAGTGGATAAAAATTTTTTGCTCAAATAAATAAATCTGGAATTTAAGTCATCCGTCATTTTTTTAATTACTCTTTTGAAATCATTTGAAGTGTCTGGTTTTACGTCCTCCGCTTGCAAAGTACTAACAATAACTTGTACAAGTGGTATAACGGACGAAATCATTCCTTGAGAACTCCTGAACTGGTGACTTCCTCAAAGGGCCTAAATATTTTTACATACTTTTCAACGTTTACCCAATCATCTGGAGTGATTGTGGCAATTTTCACTTGGCTGAGGTACAACACAATTGAGTCTTTAATTTTCATAAAACGCTCCATCATATAAAATGTACTGTTCCACCTGTAAAAATATTATTATATAAATATTTAAATTAAATATTTCATAAGGAAGGGTATGAATTGGATTACTCACCTAGTAGGACAATCTTGTATTGCAGATAGTGCAGGTTGATTTAGCGTTTCCGTTTGTATTTTTCTCAATGTTTCTTGGGCTATTAAAGAATGATTAAAATGTATTGCAATTCTCTTTCGTTTTAATACCAGCTGCTCTAACCATTCCTCTGTCTGTGTAACAGATTTGATGCAGCACTGCAGTCTGGTGGATGCCGCAATCAAAATCTTGTATGTCTGACAACAGCATTGCTTTAATCATATTAGAACCTCGATCACGTACTACGCAATGAACTGCATCAGTTTTTTATGCCCTAGTCTTGGAAAAAAGATTGGAATTTGGACGAAATTGCTTCTCCCGTGTGTCGTCCTTCCATAACTTCCCATTTCAAAACGATAGTCATTTTCCGAAAATCAGTGGTGATCCCGTGTGCAGTCAAAGCAAGTAAAGAAACGCCACAACTCATCTCCGACGAGATATTACTTCTAAAGGTTAATGTTTCGAAATCTCATATAAACTGTTTTATTTTACTTGTTGCTCGATTGTACAAATCATCGCATACTAATTTTGTGAAAAACTGTCGTCCTCTTAATTTATGTCAAGGCAAAGCTGCTAACTACTCGACGGAATCATATGCCATCTACAAAATTAAATGGCAAGTCCTACAGGGCTAACATTTCACCAATCAAACGATCCATTTCTTAACTTTTTTGATGTGATGAGTTCCAAAACTCATTTTTTGTAAGGGCCTTTTGTATATTGTTACATTTTTTGCTTCAACTAATGGACTAGACTGACCTTGATATTTTCTTTCTTCTGGCTGCAACTTAAGATATGAATTTAGTTTTTCAAACTCTTTAAACGCTTCTGGATGCATAGACTTCAAGTGACTTTTTAAAGCTGTGGTAGTACGCCCTTTACGAGACAATTCTTTTTCACATATTGTACACTTTGACATAGATTCAGTTTTTTCTATGAAAAATCTCCATATCGGACTTGTTTTTGGCTTCGTTTTGAGACACACTACACCAAAATACACACATAAGAATGCTATACAAATACACCATGTGAAACAATCACAAACAAGAAACAGTCACTGCAATGACAGTTGGAGTTCAAAGAGCATGGCAGTGACTAGGGTTGCCAACTGTAATCTGTTATTGGGTATAGTACTTATTTCACGTAGAATTACTCTAATTTTACTAAAATATTACAGTATTTTAAAATACTGTTTTTATCCAACACTCATTTTCAACTCACTAGTTGACCTTTCACGTACAAAATAGCATCAGAACCAAAACCTTTGGATGTGTCCGTCACTCGGTCGCATGCCGTGTGCAGTGGAGGCATAGTCTTCTGTTTTCTAATTACTCGGTCACATTCGGTCGCAATCGACTGACCACTTTTTTTTATAAATAGTTTTTTGTTTTTCGGGCAATGTCTCTGGCCCGCTGATATCATTTGTGTGCAGTATTGTTAACATATAAACCCATTAAATATGAAATTTTGTATGTGTTATGGCAGCTTTAAATCTGCATAAACTGCAAATTGTTTGTCTGAAGAAATATAATGCTGGATGAGATGCATGGGAAATTCGATGATCAAAGTTATACTGATTTCGAAACTTCTAAAAATGGCAGTATATATTCAATAAATGTGAAGATTTGTTTAAAAGAATTTGTATTCTTTTATCCATACCTGTAACTTCTGCATTCATTGAAAAATGTTTTTTTTAATCGACTGTACAGATGCTGGGGTAGTGCTTCGAAAGATTAAGTATTTGTTTAATGTGTCGAAAATCAAAAAAGAATATGTGTTCAAGCCCGAACAATGAAAGCGATCTTTTTCTATAAAGCATAGTTTACTTTATTTTTTATACACAAATGTACTCCCATATTTTCAAAAAGAAGGTGTCAGATCTACCAGTCACACTGATTTAGATTAGTTTCATTTACTTTTAGCTTCCGATAAACTTCCGTTTTAAAAGATGCAGAAGTGGAAACAGAAGCAAAAGTCAAAATTTTGCAAAACTTCCGCACTTGCGGAAACAGAACCAGAGCTCTGTTACACCCCTAATATTTGCTGTTAACGAAAGAAATAATAACTCTGATACTAAGGAACATAGTATGAGAAGCCTGCTAAAACGCTGAGCTCTTTTAAATCCAGTTAATAATAAAAAGTATATATAAAATTGAAGTAACTGCTCCTTATTGCGTGAAACAATTAGATTTTAAGCCAACATTACTGCACTATGACGTTGGATGAACTACGTTGATCACAGTAAAACCTGCAATTCTTAAAAAATAAAATCTACTGTCTTTTTAAAACTTAAATCTCGAATGAGAGAGGTATGAGTAAACAAAGCAGATATTTTGGTTATTAAATTCTTAGCACAGAATTCACATAGGCAAGCACGCTCTTATGTTATTTCACGATCGATGGATTTAATGGTAAAAATATCATTTTGATTTGAAATTAAGGAACCAAACATATATGATACAGTGCATGGATATATTCTTAGTTTTTCTTGTTTGTTGATAGCAAAATAACTATAATAATTTTAGCATAACCTCATCGGTCTGATAAAAGAATTCGTATGGTCGCTGATACTCAAATTCTTGGTAACGTTTGGTGACCTCGGAAGAAATTAGAAATGGAAGACGGAAAAAATGTTTCCGTAACTTAGCTGCTCTGAGCCAAGTTCAGGATTGTGCTTTATTAAATTCAAACCTTTCTCATCTCATTGGCTGCAGAGGTTGTGGTCACGTGAATTACGGTACTTTTTTTCTGCTGATTATAGGCATTTTTTTCATTTTTTTTACTGGTATAAGGAAGTAAACAAGTTTACTGAAACAACACATTTAGTTGGCTATTGCAAAGAGATTTAATTTAAACCTATTCTCTCAGTGTTGCGTGTTTTTTATAGTTTGATTCATTTACTGTGATACGTATTAAAAAAGATTACCATAAAAGGTAAAATTACATACTCCAAGACCTTATACTATTGGGGGGGGGGGGGTTTCCTCAGCCGGGTATTAAGAAATAAAGAAGCATTAAAATTTGAACTTATCACTTTGGTTTTTTTCTATTTTCTTCCTACAGAAGGTACTCACAGCAAAGGCAGAAAAACTAGCTACATGACGGAAAGTTAGGTAAAAAAGACATCACTTTTTTAATTTCTGTGTCCGAAACAGTAAGTATTTTTTTAAAAAAATTGAGTTTAGAATTAGAAGAAACCGAGCATGATGGGTGAAGTTAACGCTCTGGCCTCCTGTTCGGGAGGATTCGATTTCGAATCCTAGTCCGGTCATACAGATTTGGATTTTCCATGGCTTCCCGAAATCACTCTACACGAATGCCGAGAGGATTCCTTCAAAAGGACATGACAGAATTCCTCTTCGTTCCTTGCCCAATTGTTTCCCCGTTGACAAGACGTAAAGCCAAAAAAATAGTTTTCTGGGGAAGGAAGTGACCTTCACTTTATAAAGGAACAATCGCGGCATTCGACTAGAGTGATTTCGGGAAACCGCGGGAAACAAGAACCGAATGAGAAACCGGAAACGAATCATCTCAAAGTTCGGCCCGACAGTAGCTCCACTCACCGAGCTCGGCTTTAATCCTAATGCAGACTTCAAAGGAAGCTGGCTCCTAGTGATAGTAGAGACAAAGATGTGAATGGAGACTTTTGTAAGCACAACAACTTCCTCTAAAGGTAGTTATCGGTTGTCGTATCTAAGCCAATTTTGAATGATTGTGGGATACCGGTAGAAACGGTTTGGAGACAGAACTTTTTGACTGGAATAAACTCGTTTTTTTTCAAAAGTACTTTTATTTCACAGGCTACATTCAAAACACTGAATACGAAACATTAGCAGCAATTACTTCCTCTAAAAGAAGTTATCAGGCTCACACCATCCCATTAATGAAAGTGGGATACCGATAGAAACGGCTTGGAGACTCAGAATTTTTTGTTTGGAATTAACTCAATATATTACAAAAGTACTTTGATTTTCTCAGGCGCATTCAGAGAAGAGAAACTGATATAATTGTACGTTATGACGAAGTTGAAATAGCAATTTTATTTCAGAGTAATCGTTTTGTATGAATTGTAATGTTGCTTGTGGGTGGAGGTGCAGACTTGGCAGCAGGATGCGGGGTGCCTCGTTTCAGAGGCTGCGGGGTGCTGGTAGCGGATACTGTTATGGCTGCTTTGTGGTGTGCGTTATGCCAGGGATTTCATTGTGTTGGACGAGTCTGCCATATTCACGATCTCGGGGTCAGACAAAGGCACTTCCCCATTGTTCGACTGGTTACGCTCTGATGTCACTACAGACCACTGAAAGCAGGAATCATTTATTACAAAGCGTGCAAATGTTTTAAGAGCGAAGAACTTCAAAATGTTTCCATGACCAGACGTAATACAGCTCTGCATTTTCTACCTTAAGAAAATTCTTTGTTGAAGCTGATAAAATCCGCGCTAAGCTTTAAAATCAAGTAATGATCTATCCCACGAAAACAATCTTGTAAAAATAGGCAGTTCTCGTGCTCGTGTAGTGACAAAAAGTTACGAGATCTTCTTCTGAGCCAAGTCTACACTTTACAGTGTGTATTCACTTCACTTTGTGACACAGAATGGTTTCTCTCGGTGTTATAGATCGTTTATTTAGAATTAAAAAAGTTCTGGTGACTTTGCCACTATGCGTGCCATGTTTTAGTGAACGCATATAAATACCTTAAATGACTTACTTTATCAGTCTTCCAAAAACATGAAAGTCAAGATTTCCCTCCCACTTTTTCGAATTTGACTATACAGGGTGATTCAAAATGATTGTCGGGGTTTCATGAATTTTTTACCGGCTGTGTACTACACATACAAGTATTATCTTTACATGGATGAATAGACAATCTCTCAAAGTTTTGTTTTGTAGCAGCCGCTAATTTTGTAGCTACGTTTTGTTCCGCCAGATGTCAGTGTTTGCAATATGGCAGCTAACGCTATAGAGAATTCTTTTTACACTCTAGATTTTCACGTCTGTCATTAAGTTACCGTTGTCCAACGGCACTTTCGAAAATAATTTATGAAGGATGCACCTTCAGATGGTGCTCCACCTCATTTCCATCGTGAGGTCAGAACATTTCTCAACGAACAATTGCCGCAGCGACGGATAGGACGCGGAGCCGACAATGACCAAATGCTCATGGCTTGGCCACCTCGTTCACCAGATTTAACCCCATGTGATTTTTTTTTCCTGTGGTGTTACGTCAAGGATCAAGTTTATCTTCCTCCTCTACCTGCAACTGAGAGAACGGATCAGGGCCGCCTTTCTAAACATTTCTGATGACATGCTACGACGCGTGTGGGATGAAATGGACTATCGCATAGATGTGTGAAGAGTGACACAGGGCGCACATATCGAACATTTGTATTGGATGTAAAAAAACTTGATGAGTTTCTTTACACATCAAAATAAGACTCAAATTCGTATCTCAATTGTGCTAAGTGTAGGAATTTTTTGAAACCCCGACAATCATTTTTAATCACTGTGTATTATGCCTTCCATTTCAGTAAAAATTATTACGTTCTCACTCGGCATGTTTCCCGAGAACATTCCATGTATCTGCCAGAATGTTTCATGTTTGGGATTGTAATTAAATAAATAAATGAAAAAACTCCAATATTAGACATTTCTATGATTTAGGGATGAAACCATATTTATTTATTATTGCAGCTATATCAATCCTTATTTCAGGATATAGCCTCTTTAAGTCTAATGAGCTATATATTAGAATTTAATTCTACATAGTTTTGTTGTAGTTCTTTCCAGGCTGATCATCTTGAGCCACCCTCTTCCAGTTCACGCCTGTAACTCGACGTATATCCTTATCCCAGCGATCCGGGGTCTTCCGAATAACTACCGAACTAAAAACAGTAACGAAATAAGATTTAATATGCTTGATAAGACGGCTGATATCTATGCTTGGCAAAAATTTGAGACATGTAGCAGCAATAAAACCGAAGAAATTGATCAAAATATGGTCCGAATCGCTTCGAGAAAAGGGTAGGCAGTGCCGCCGTTGACTCGACTTGACGGATGTCTAAAGGGTATGGTAAAAAATTATACAGACATTTTGGCCATTAATTTTTTGTGAAAGCATTCTGTTCTGATCATATCCCCCAGTGTTTTAAAAGAATGTCAACTGACAGTTCACATCACAGCATTAAGCACGAAGAATTTACTTTTTAACAATAGCTTCAGTTGCTTCCACGAACGACATTTAACTGAGGTCTTATTTCGTGCTGATGGAAGTAGTTCCACGTGTATCGCGATCTCTCCAGCTTGGAACAGAGTTGTAACTAACATTACACAGTATTCAGGACATATTTTTAATACCAGGAAAAAGTCATTACGGGAAGTACGGATTATTGAAGTGTCTCTCTCTGGTTCGGATTGTTAAACCCGGCACCAATGATGGTGGGTCATTTTGAGCCCAAGTGATTTTTTTTTATTGTATATTTTGAACATTTGTGTAGCTGGAGATGCAGCTTCCCTCCTCACGAGTTGTTGGTTAACTCAGTGCGACATCAAATCAAAACGGGTGAATGTGACTCAGCGTCATCGCTAGAGTAGTATTTTTGTGACTTACTTTTATTCATTTATTTCGTCTTTGATGTTAATTCACCTTGTTATTTTTCAGTGTTTTGACGAAAAGGAGAGAATTTTATCGGTGCTAGAAGAGTCGGGGTTCGTCAAAGAAGACTGCAACGCTGCTTCTGACGTCGACATTGAAGACAACTTATCCAAACGTAGTAATAACAGCAAAAGTGAACAAGATGCAAGCGATACGAATACGGAAATATGCCCGTCTAAACAGGTTAACAAAACATCTCATACTTGCCATGTATGCCACATTTACATAAGCCCAGACCAATTGATTCTGCACTGCAATAATTGCGATGCTTCCATGTCTCTGAACAACGAAGTAGAAGACTGATTCCTCATTATTTTTATGATAACTTCATGTGATATCTCGTTTAGTACATAAGATTATTGATTCCTGTTACTACTTAGAATGCCAAATATAAAAATAAAATGTTCATGATACGTTTTCAAAATTGATTTTGCATGTTTTATTGAAAAAATTTAGTAAAAGTTTGATTTATTGAATATATTGGCATTTTTTTTTATTTTACTACATATGCAGAGAATCCTTACTTGTTTAACACTTATTAAAATTAAGGCAACTTCTTTAATTTAGTGAAAATTTATCGATAAAATCCGGGTCATGATGACTCGGTGTCATCGTCCGCGTACTTATTTTCAAGTCATTGGCGCCAGGTTAAGAAGAGATTTTTGTTTCCTGCACCGGCGCAAGTCCATATAGAATCATAATACATAACATAGATTTTAAGTATTAATATGAGTTTTATATATATATAATGTCTTCCAAAATGAATTAAGTAGTGTTTAAATTATTTCTAGCGAGTGTGGTGGGTAAACGGTAACGCCCTGGCCCTGGATTCGGGAAGGTGCGGGTTCGAATCCCCTTCAGGATATCAATAACTGGTTTTCCATGGTTTCCCAGAATCACGCCAGGTGAATGACGGGATGCTTTCTTGAAAAGGTAATGGCCGAATTCCTTGCCGTTCTTTGTCCACAGTCCTTTCCTGCCTCTAATGATCTCTACATCGACGAGTCGTAAAAAAGCAAAAAATATTCCTGATTATAGGTGAAAAGCTTTAATGTAAGAATAGAATCTGATTTTGAGCTTTGGTGCCAGGTGTGAAGTGTAGTGAGCTGTCTCAGTTGTTATGTCAGAATATAAGGTTTGTTACCTTGAAAATGCGTCAAAATTGATTGAATAGTTTTCAAGTTATGCCAAATAATTCGTTAAAAAAGATGAAGTTCACAATTTCATGTCAGTTGGTCCATTTGCTATATGTATTTGACGAACCACCACTGTGGTATTCAAAAGAGACGGGTTAAGTTAATTTACTTATACAATATTTTTAGATATTTTCATAAATCAACTCAATCAGAAATGAGTTGATTCATGAAAATCAGCCTAGCCATTCATGCAGCAGTAGGAACAAATTAATGAAAGTGAAGCATTCGCCGTATGAATATTTTAAAGAAATGTGGAAAAAACAAAATCGTTTAACAATAACTGCATCATATAAGATAAATTATGAAAATATCAAAGAATTTAATTTCGATTTTCCATGGTTTCTGGAAAAAAATCGTAAATATATTAGTGAATAACATAATTAATTACAAAATGAATAAAGGCTATGTTTATTTATGAAATGTTCTCGGGTATTAGTTATCCGAGTTAAGGAAGTGTTATGATACGATATTCCCGCGATAACATTTACTGTAGCCATCTTCTGCTGATGGTGACAGTGATTGTGATCGCTGAAATATCGTGTGATAACACTTCCTCAACTCTGATAGTTACCGGAGAGCATTTCATAAATTACCAACGTCTAGAGGAACTTCGTTCTAATGTAAAGGAGACACTGGCGCGTATATAATGCGGAATTCAGTGCAACAAAAAAAAAACTTCGGTTGGAAGTAATTTAGAAGGAGGAACTCTTGATGGTCGCTGAGGTCAGGTGGCGGGTCTCATTGCGAGAGTAGAGCTCAGCCCTAGACGAGCCCGCTCGGAATGGGGTGGCGAAATGAGGTGGTAAAATGAGAACGACCCCGCACAGCGGCGCTCCCTAAACAAACAGTGATTACCCGCTGCTCTCTGGCCTAGCCACAGGAATCAAAAAGCATTCATGAGAAAATGTGGCAGTACTCCACCGAGGTTCAACTCTAAACTGAGCGATCTTTCGCACAGAGGTAAACTCGTTGACTACTTCTAGAGCTACCCGCATTACGAAATTTATAACGGTTCCTTAATTGATATGCAAGTCCTGGAAAGTTAGTTTGTATGAGTTAAGTTGAAAACGATTTTCTTACGATATTATTGGGATGGAATGCATGGCAATCTCAAGAAATTATTATAATTATAAACCTACGATAGTCGATAGTTACCTAGTGACATGTGTATGTAGCATCAACAACAAAGCTTAGAGGTGACGAAAATAAAGAAATAATTAATCTGACAGACACAAGTATAGAGATTAAAATGAAACATGGTTCTATGATAACAACGTGAAAACTGTTCAATAAAGTGAGTAAAAGTATGGGCATTGGCACCATACAGAAGAAGTAAACGTTCATATCCAACCAGGAGTTGGTAAAAAGCTGAAGAGGAAAACATAAAAAGCAGTTCTTTTTGCTTTGTGATTTACGGCTCGTTGACGTCGATGTAGATGTTATGGAGGTCAAAATAAGGCGAAGAAAATCGATCAAGACCTTTTTAAAAGCTATGCCGGCATTCTTCTGGAATGGATTCGGGAACTACGGAATACCGAAAACTGGGTGATCGGATCGGAATATGAACGCGCTTCCTCGCGATTGCCAAGACTGAGCGTTCCCGTTCACCAATCAGGTCACCTTTTTTTTTTTTTTTTTAAATAGCCATTAGTATTATGGCCCTTATAATTCATTTTTTTTTTATCTAGTACACCATTGGGTTCTTAGAAGAGCCATTTGAAGTTGCAAAATTTATGTTAATTTCAGTGATATTGTCTTCTTCATATTGAATTTCGTATGTTATTAATTAGTAAACATGAATTTATCAAATACACATATAATCATTTATTTAATTACTGAATTTGTTATTCTTAGGTCATACTAAATAACAATTATAAAATAATAATCTAGTAGAGAGGTAAGCGAAACTTTATTTTTTATTTATTTAAAATTAAAATCCTGTGTAAATAAATATTGGTTGTAGTAATAAAGTAGTTACTGGCATGGCGGGAGATCGTGGGTTTGAATCCCTATCCAGCCTTACAGATTTCGGTTTAATATGGTTTCCTGAAATCACTCCAGGCCAATGCCTTCGAAAGGGTATGGACCAATTCCCTACTGATCACTGTTCAATCCTTTCGTGCCTCTAATGACGTTGACATGGAGCAAGCCCTAAACAAAAACCCTGTTGTTCAGGGCTATGTAATTTTCGGTGCAGAATCACTAACACAGCTCTTTTCGTTTGGTTTCACTTTATTTTATATGACACTACTGATTTTGATTGGTTTGTTTGCTGGGGTATTTAAGTATCGTCATTTCTCGATGAGCTTGCGGTTTCTAGGAACAGTGATGCTATAAATCAATAAATTACCGTCGTGATTATCTTTCATTTATGGTCGATACTGCGTACACCATAGAGCGTCAGCTCTCCTTGCAAGCACCTGCCCGCGTCTAGCTCTGTTCAAAAACAAAAACGCTTAAAACCATATAGATTACTCTACTATATAATCACCCAAGACCACTTCATATGCAGATCCTGGATGCTTTCATTTCAAACAGAATAAAATTTAAACCGTTTTTAAATAAACACAAGCTGTCTATATCTTTCTCAAATTTCAGGTGATTAAAGTCTCGTCTGAAGCTAAAATTAGATACTTTTGGGTGCAAGTTAACGCAAGTGAGAGAATTGTTGTCAGTTTGTACTTCTCTACGATCGCATCTTTGACCATCATTTCACCATGTTCTGCTCATATGATGCGATTTAAAGCCCTTCGAGGGCTGTAATTTTTATTTATTGACTTTTACACACTAAACCGATATAATAGCGGTATACGCGGAGTAATCGTTTGGTCTTTAAGTGAAGTTGTTTCTAAATTTCTGGACGCAGCAACTATACGATAGATTTCTCATTTGATGTCTAACGTTATCTTCACTCTCCATTAATTCTTCATTCAATCTTTTGTAAGGAGTTTAACTGCTTACGGGGTTAGATAAACAGTTAATTATCTCAACTCCCACCGTGTTGTGCTAATGCCTATGGATATTCGATTCTACTTAATTTTACGATGCCATCACTTTGATATCAAATATTACATATGCAGATCTTATGTTCAGTCCTTCTACAGCTGTTTACAGATTTACACTTTGAATTTACTGTTTAAACTTGACTTATTGACTGAATTGACTGTTTAGCTTGATTTATTGCCTTCATTAACTACGTAAACGACTCTAAAGCTGATGTATCGTGTTGTCCAACTGAGCCCGCTATTCTATAAATAAATTTCGTTATGCAGTTTGCGGAATTCTAGGCTTACTTACACTTTGGTGGGCTTAACGACTTAAAAGCATACCTTTTGGTGAGAAGGCGTCTCCAAAATTGTTCTTGTACATTTCCCTCCAACGTTAGAGATGTGACATAACTAAGACGCCTTTATTTTCATTATAACTTTTGTATTACCAGCCGTGAGAGTTGCATGTCAGAGAAATAGACCATATGCTGTTTCTCTCCGGATTTCGCGCTTGCATAATGGAGCGATGGGTGGTAGGAGTTAAATCTCGATTCGCGATCTGGCCAAATTAAGAATCAGTCGTAGCTATTCAACGGTACCATGCAGACTTTAGATTCTTTAGAGAACGTGTAGAATTTTTTCAAATTTTTTAGCACAAAAAATTATTGTTTATACTTAAAAGGTTGTAAAACGTAGAAGATTGTACATTGTCGAAAGTGAAGACAAATCGATCAGTTAATACCAAAACAATAGTGGTGTACGCCACAAGCAAAAAGATGAATCGAATGCGTCTAAGATCACGTCTGCAGAATAAATGCGAATGCGTAGCCGCATACCGGGGTGTGTATCGGCTTCTTCACCTAAACTGATGCACCTTCACAATACTGATAAAGTTTGGTAACTGTTCAGAAACCGTGATTAACCTTCTGAAATCGCTAACTGCTTGCTAGTATCGGCCACCACGTACCTAAATAAACCTTAAGTAAGAAAGGTTTGATTTTAGAAATGAAAAGTTTAAAGTTCAGATCACGAAAGTATTGTATTCTTAAAAAATTTCCACATGTTACATAAATTGCAGTTAGCTAAGACATCAGACTACTCATCACACGTAAATTGCAAGAAATGAAGCAAAACAGGACCGCCGAACCCCGAACAGAAAATTCACACTCTCCTACCAACTGTCCACATGTATTGCAAAGTTCAAATTTTCAACATGGCCTCCCTGAAGAGCTTCATCATCACTTCCGGTTTCTAAGTCTTCCCATGATACCCCACGCCACAACACGCTTGATTCCACCAACACGTCCGTACGCCACCAAGATCTATCATCTTCTGAAGCCGTCTAACCCGCACTTCCTTTTATCAGAATGGCATCTTACTACCGAAATCAAAAAATGTTCAAGAAAAATATGTTAACGGAGGGCTCTCAGAAAATCCCTAAGTGTAGACCGCCTCCTAAGAAGTGTTTTATGATTAGTGGGTTTTAGTCTCAAATTTCGTCAAATCCTTGTAAAACATTTATTTTCGTTAGTGAAATTGTGTGGTTATTTTGACTTACAAAGTAAGTTTTTCAAGTTTTTAATTTTTAGTTTAAACTATTGCAAAAATGTTCTTACACGACTGCTGATTCCAATGAGCTAACTTTCTTTAAAATCCGTTAAGTATTCAAAAAGTTATTAATTTTCAAAAAATCCGAGTTAAAACCTTTGTCTTTCAATTTTGCATGAAATTACTATTTTCTTATTTACGACTTATTTCACAAAAATGTTATTTACTGACCTTTTCTTTAACTTATTTAAGTGTTCTGCAAGTGTTTTTAGTTACTGAAGTGTCTTTAAAAGTTCGTAATTTCAATTTAGAAGTGGTCACATTGACGTTTTATATTGCGACTTTTAAATTACTTATATCGTTTATTAGACGACTGGCAACTACTTCAAACTTAAAAAATGTTAGTTGGAATATTATTTGGTAGCATAAAAACTACTTTCTAAACTCAAAAATTACCTATTCAAGTTGTAATCTTTTTTGGAAAGTGCACATGGCTCATTGTTTTAAAAAATGATGTTTACTATTTTTAATCTATTTAAAACTACAAATTATTAATGAATTTTACTCTCATTAGTATAATTATTATGATACTAGTGTTTTACAGTCTCGAACCGTTTGGAAAATTTAGTGATATGATCACGTAACCCAACTTGGTTGTTTACAATTTTGGAAGGCTAAGAATTACGCTTATTTAGGTAAGTCTTCTGCTATAAACTGTTTATTTATTATTATTGTTACTTTTCTGACTTTAAGGCATTGTGAATTTGCTTCTAAGCTGCGGTACCATGTAGTGACATTAACCCTATTTCTCGTCGCTTTTTAGCTGATTATTAAAGATATAAAGAGTAAGGTAGCTTACAGGGAGACATCGAGACATCGGATATGGGGAGCAGCCGGTAGTCTAACCTACTAGTAGACGTGCTCATTCGATGGATATAGACGCGCATAGCGAGAATTACACGCAAGATAACATGGAACAAAACACATCTCGGAGAAACGCTACTGACGCTAGTAAGTGTATATACTGAAAAAAGAACCGGTCGCTTGGTGCCTCTATTCGACAAACTTGTGAATTTCAGAATGTGGATACTTTCGGCAATGTGCCGGCCACGTTGCCAGGAGGACAGAAGTGGCAATACACGGATATTAAGGCGAGGCGCGTCAGCCAATGGTGCCACTCGGCAACTTCAATATTTCCGAAGACGATAGAACCAAATTGTAAGAATACCTGCGAAAACAATTCCAACTTGGCACTGAACAGCGACGAGGCTGAATGTATCGCGCAAATGAAATGATTTAATTTTCTGTTGTATACGCAACTAATTTTAAGACATTATTTGCCATACTTCTAAAATCACGACACAATATTCAACAGAAGCTTTTAAAAATCACATTATCAACTCGTGCACTGTTATTTTTGTATAAATGAATTCTGTTAATAAGAAACAGGTGCGTATACCAGAGTGTACACGCGCAAGAAGTGAAAATTCTATGTATTTTTTGGGTGTTTCTTTGGCACTTGAGTTCACGAGCGATGATCTTATATTGCATCTGTACAGTAAATATGAGCTTTGCCCAAGTGATTCTCGTAAAAAAAAAAAAAAAAAAAAAAAAAAAATGAAAATTATTAAAAATTTAAAGCACATTTGACTAGATTATGGAGGATTGCATATAGCCTTAGTCTGTATTTTGTATTTAGAGCTTTTATATAGGAGAACATCTGGGTACTGCGATACAGTGAATGTAATATTGTGATATAAGAGATTTTGTTGTTATCGCAGCCATCATATTAATATAATATAATTTGCTTACGGGATTAATGCTGCGTTGAAATACTCCTACTTCTTCCTCTTCCCGACGTTTCGACCAGTGCTTAGGTCTTCATCGGGAGCCGTCTACCGAATCTGCTACAGACTGTGATCTGCTGGAGACTGGCGTGGCAGGTTGTTTACGTATTTGTAGAAATAACATAGGGAAGAAGAAGGAGTATTTCAACGCAGCATTAATCCCGTAAGCAAATTATATGGTATTGTTGCGCTAGTTTAGTTTAGTTGCAGTTTATACTGAAGGTGTATGATGAAACTATTTCAGATAATTTATGCTATGTGAACTACTAATCCTGATGTATAAACTCTTGTTATGTCACGAAATGTAGTTTCCGATACATTTAATGTGTATGGGTGTAGCTACATCGTTTCATTTTGTAGCGGCAATATTAGCGGAGATTGTGGTTAGGTTAAACTAGAAACTGGACTAGAATATTTTTGCTATAGCATAAATCACGGACAATTTAGTTAGTTATTATTAGTAATAAATAAGCTGATTTCATGGGCACCATGTTAGTCACGACTTGCATCGCGGTGTAAACAATTCCCGAACATCTTGCACAGAATTATCTGATAACCGTTCTTACAGCCAATTTTCGTTAGTAACTAGCATCTAAGCCTGACAAATATGCTGGTTTAAAAGTAGATTTTCTGACTGATAATAATAATAATAATAATAAAAACTGTTGCATGTATCAGCGTACAAAAATCTCGTTGATATCTGGCTTCTAGGTTCGTCTGAAAAGACGGGTTACACGCAGATTTCTGGCCCATAACTTAATTTTTTTTTTTTAAAAAAAAAAAAAAAGCTTAAATAACGCATTGTAAGGACAAATGTCATTATTTCTGCATGAAAATTAAAGCTTTTACCGCAACGGCGATCGGAGAATATGATGAAATCATTAAAATTGAACGAATATATATAAACAAAAAAAACAATGAAAATACTGGTGCATGTCTCACTATTTAATAATGGCGACTCCTCTGGATGTAAATATCCTGTCTCTGTTGTGTGATGTCGTGACGTGATTATCAATGTTCTACGCATGCGCACTGGTCTCTTAACTTGTAATGCGTAACTCGTAACACCAACAAACTCCACCCTACTGCGCCCAAAGAAGTTTCACTTCAAACTCTTTCATTTTCTGTCACAGTTCAGCATGCTCTCACCCATGAGATGTTTTCATACAAAAGGCCACTGCAGTACCCACACTGCTTTTTGTTATGAAATTGTGTGGGTCCTAAGTATCCAGTTAGTAATTCAAGCAGAGTTTCCAAAAGATGAGAATTGATTTAAATAATAAGATGTCCTAAAAAAAGGGGTAAACAGCTAATCAGTCACACAAATGATTTATCGGGAAGAGAAAAAATGCAATTGGTAACAGTAACGCTTTGTTACATTGTACTTACAAAAAGACGAATTAAACTGAAAATGCAGACTACAAAAAACGAAAATCGTTATTGGAAAAATAGAACTGAATGTTATGTTTTACATCTTTAAACTTTCTTTTAAATTATGCCAGGGAGGTTACCTGGGTAGTATTGTAAGGTTGGTACAGAGAATTAGTTGGTTTGTGATTATTTACACTTGGTCGTGGCTGTGGTGTTGTAACAAAAAATTTCTTGTCTAGGTTCCATTTTAAACAAACCACAATGTAACAACATGTGATTATGCACGGTCTTCTCCGTGGGTTGTCATATAGCGTTAGACTGCCTAATACGTTGTTCTTTTCCGGTTTGGAAGAAGTATTTGCTCCGACACAAACGCCAAGAATCACCCGGTCAGGTGATCTAGCAGACGTCAATCAGCCAGTGTCTCTCACTTGATAGACGAAACGGCGGAGAGGCCTGTAATTCCAGACAAGGCACCAACGTGGCTATTTACTTTCCCGACATCCTGCACAAAAATCAGAAGTGAGGCTAATCATATTTATTAAAACGTCAACTAGTCATAGAAAATAGTATTACTGGGAGAATTCGCCACTTACACCCCCCCCCTCCTCCCCAGGCGAATGACCTGTTAGTCAAGAACTTCCATACTGATCCTCACAGGACTTGAGCAGCGTAGAGTACCAATCCTGCTTTCAGCCTGTGACACAGACAACGCTTTTCTCTCGAATATGTCACTCATGGATTCGTCAACAATCGCCCGTGTTTCGTACGCGTTGGAACCCGTTCGAGTTTTTCACTCTACTTATTACTCAGGCATTTTGCACAGTCGTGTAATGAAAACCAGCCACTGTGTGTTCTAGTATATACTCACACAATTTGCTAGTAGTTATTTTATATCAAGATACCGAGCGTGGCGGGTGAGTGGTTAACGCTCTGGCTTCGCAATCGGAAGGACACCGATTTCAATCCCCATCCATGCATCCATATTTGGGTTTTCCATGGTTTCTCCAAATCACTCCAGCCGAAGTCGAGATGCTTCCTTCAAAAGGCCATGGCCGAATTCCTTCCAGTTCCTTGTCCCCAATCCCATCCGCGCCTCTAATGACAACGACGTCAACGAGGCGTAAAGCCAAAAGTAAAAATAAAATTTGGGTTCAGGAATGCTCTCGCTGTTACAATTCATATTCCCCTCATTAGTTAACGATCTTCAATTATTTCCTTGATATTCTAAACAAGATACCGCATTAAGACCATTACAGCTTCACTGATTTAGCTACCATCTAAGTAAGGACCTTCTCGTATTTAGGTGTAGTCCGCCAACCGACAACTCACAAGACATACTCCATTTATGTACCAAATTTCGAGGTTTATGCGCGTGCAGATAGAGCAGGTCTTCTTCATTTGGTCTATCTGTTCAGAATGTCGGTAACCATCTTGGCTGTCTCGTCTCTGCTCGTTGATGCTAGGATTAACTCCGTAGTTGTCTTGGAGGTCCATGTTCTTAGAATTTTTAACCAAGAAGTTCTTCTTCTACCAGCACTTCTCTTTCCTGGTATTTTCCCCTGGAGAACAGATTGCAGGAGTTGATAACGGCTATTATTCCTTATGATGTGGCCAAGGTACTGACGTTTTAGTGTTTTATGGTGGTCATTATCATGTCTTTTTTTATTTTGCGGAGCACTTCAACATTTGTGGTGTGGCCTGTCCATGGTATTCTCATCACTCTTCGATACAGCCACATTTCAAAAGCTTCTAGCCTTTTACTGATAGTTTCTGTTAATGTCCACGTTTCAACGCCATACAGGAGGACAGAGAACACATAGCAGCGCGGGAGTCTCATCTTCGTGGTAATTGATAAATTAAGGTTATTCATTTTATTGAAAGTAGCTTTGGCTTTATCAATACGTGATTTTATTTCATCAGATGGAGGAGCTCTGAAACTGTATTATTTCCACCTGGTGTACTCTGTATCTTCCGGTGCCTCCATCAGGTCATTATTCAATAATCCTCATCATTATAAAAAGGAATACGATTATAAGACTTCTTGAATCGAGATTTGTACAGGTAAGAATTTCACAAAAGCAGTACAACCAACTTATTTTGAGTAGTGGTGTTTTTTTTTACATGTGCGGAGGCTGTTTCGTTGACATGAATTCGATCTTCTAATAACGAACGGATACTTTCAGGTATTCAAAGTTTGTTTTTACTAAGAATTTTGCTTCACACGATACTGCGTAGTGTACTGCACCAATATCTAGAACTTAGGCGATCAAGAGATTGGAAAGTACTCTTGTCAGTATGTGTGAAATCTTATACAGCGACCCGTCTGCGTGATAAAGTAATCTACAGCACCAGTTTGAATCTATTGGCTGGTATCTGATATAACCAACAACGGCTAAACTAACGTCACTATGTCTTAGGACAGCGCTTCTCAATCCTCTTCAACCCGACGTCCAGTAAAGTATCAAAAATAATTCTATGGACCACCAACTCAAACGAGTCTAATTTTTACTGCTGAGTATATTATTAGCCGAAGGTACTAATAGTTATCGCCACGTATGGTGGTCCATTAAAACACACACACACACACACACACACACACACACATATATATATATATATATATATATATATATATATATATTAAGGTTCTAATAAAACCGTCGTTAGCTTAATCCTCAAAGTGCTGCTGTCTGCAATCGTATTTGGCGAGTAGATTATTATAGTAACAGGACATAAGTGAGAAAACCAGATTTTAGAAGGCCGTTGAAATATTAATGGCTTTTAGAATGTTCGGCTTATATCTTAGCCCATACTGTTTTATAACCTCATTCAGTACGAGTATCGTATCGACTTTTTTGTTGTTATGACATGTATAATTGAGATAGAATCAGAGTTTTAAAATGATACTGTAACTTTGCCAAATTTCCTTTTTTGTGGCATATTACGTGACACGAAGAATTAATTCACAGGTGATGCCTCAGAAGTGGTTGACCGATGCGCTCTTTTGGGAGTTCTCTTCAAAACCGCCACACCAGCTCTGATTACCTATCCGCTGTGCACACTTCCGTTGCATATTCAAACATCACGTAATTTAGAGTTTGGTTTTCATGATTCCCAGAAAGCTTCAGAGTTTTTTATTTTTTATTTTTATTTTTTTTAAAAAAAAAAAAGTTTGCTTTAAAAAAATTACTGGCTGATTTCGAATTTTGACCTCAAGTAAACGGTTTTCTGTGTCACGTTTGTTAGTTTGTAAAAACATACACACGCGTTGGAAACATTCCAGTTTATGCTATGATTAAGTATTGACTTGGTTTAACATACGGAAATCTCCATTGAAGCAAAAATGATTATGTATTTTTGGCCACTTATTTCCATTAGATGCAGTTTATGGATTGGCAGCTCGACATACCTACTGTGAGCCAAATACCCTTCCTTCACGCATCCTCACTTTACCCTCTATCGTGTCAGCAGTCCTCCACCTTGACCGACTAGTTTGTTGCTCGGTGGGTGGGATGGTGGCCTGCCGGCAGGCGCTGCACTGCCAGAGGCGGCCTCGTAGTTGTCGGCGGGCCCGCTAGAGGCGCTGCCGGCGGCCGAAGCGATGCGACTGCGAGCCTTCGCCGGGCAGTCCGACCGCGCACGACCGCCTCGCCGCTCGCCTCCCATCCTGCCGCCGGTCAACAGGTAGGAGCCAGCGCGTTCGGCTCGGAGCCACTGACCGACGACACTTTCTACAACCTATCAATACTAAATGGTTAAAAACTGTTGAGACACATCAATATGTCTGAACAGTTTTCCGGTCTTCTACCAGCTGCGATCTCTCGATATTTCGGCAGTAAATTGTGCGTTATCAGAAAGTGACTCTGATGACATGAATGATTTACCAGCACTTCAGTGCCCCAAGGTTCCTTAATAATTAGTTTCTACAGTAATTAACTGTTGTGCACCACGTTTGGTACATAATTTAACTTAATTGAAAATGTAAAGAAATTTAATTTCACGGAAGTTTAGTATGGATATTACGTCCTTGGTTAAAAATATTGGTAAAGTTACTAGTAATTAACAAAGAAAAAATTCAGGCAAAGTGAAATTTACTGAAACATTTTTCTAAACTGTGATGAAGGTTATAAATAATTTTACATTTTATGTTTAATATCATCGGTGGGTCTGATACCACGTTAAACTATAGGTCCCAGAGGAAAGTAACTTGCCGTCCTTCCTCCCACACAATGGCTTAGTATGCCTTCTTTGGGAGGATCCAACCATTCTTCCGGTAGTTAGGTTGTTAGTGAAAAATCTACCGTCTTTTTGCTTACCATTGAGTGGATTTGTTTGTTTTTAGTTTCTTAGAAATTTTTCATTACTTTCAGCTACTAAAACTAATTTCTGATAATTATTTTTTTAGGTTTGCCTAAATATTAAATTTTTGTGATAATTATACTGAATAACTTGAAGGCAGATCTTTAGACTTTTCTTACAACCTGCGAAGACACTGAGAAATATATTTTCCTCTCTTCGACCTGATTTCGTCGTGAAGCAAGCTGTGAAGCTTTGAAGAAGGATCATATGCTTGCAACAAAACTGCGCGTGACGGCACAATCCTGTAAGCCGATCTGATAACGAAGAAAAATTGCATCTGAACTGTCAAGTGCTAAAAGTAGTCGCGTCGTGCCACGAATTAGGAAAGACAAAGTCTTACTTTCGCTGTTAAGAGTTGTCTAAAGAAAGACCTTTAACGTGACTCATCAAAATCTTGGATAAACGGTCTGTTGTTGGGGCCGACAACGTTTGGTCAGCTCACATAATATATACAGCAACTTTTAAATTCTTAACGCGATATTTCTAAGAAGAATGCAGTTTTATTTACGCGACGCATTGAAGCACTCAAACACTGATGCAAATTATTTTAAGATACATCCAAAGCTTCTTCTTGTGGTCAGAAATGGAGGTTTAGGTATTTAATTTGTATGTCGGAGATATGACATCTCCGGGGAGATTTCTATTGTACCATTACAGCTGCAGTTAATGTCAGAATTAATGCACATACCTTGAAATATGGATTAAGTTGTGAATTTCTCATAAATCTAAATAATTTATCATTTTCCTCATCTGTTTTCACTTCGCACGTCACAGCTAAGCTGTAATTCTACTTATTTAGATCCTGCTGTATGAAAGAAGCTGATTGTTGCAATAAACGTTTCAGACAGGTAGAAGTAGTAATCTTCTAATTAGCTGCCTAAAGACTAATTTTACCCTAGTTAATAAGATTTTCCATCATTGATAGCACGCTTTGTGTTCTATTTGTTTAGAGTGTTTTATTTTAATCTGCACAATGTTCGTGATGAGTCTGATATGAATTAAAAAATCCAGTGAGAGACTTGATTAAATTTTTACGTTTTGATACTAACACTTCATAGACGATTGTAGCAGCACAGCGTCGGTGGAAGCTGTACAAACCGACTGACTGTGTGACTTAGGGTGTGTCACCAACCTTCCCATTTGCGAAATGTAATCGAAGAATATTTAAATTTAATGAAAGTGGAAATAATCAGTTCAATAAATTGCTTGCAGCATTAATTCTTTTTGTCAAGTACGAAATAATTATGACTGAATCATTAACATTTTTCTAGAATTTTACATCGTCAAAACTAGTGCCAATGGAATTTATTAAAAGCAGAAACATGTAACCCTACTCTTCGATTATAAATGTAACAAATAGCACGTACATTTACTCCACCGTAGGGTTTGGAAATGAGTAATAAACTATATTTTTATATTATATTTATCCATTTTATGAAAGACAGACTGCGTTCAGTATACAATTATTATAATTTGAAAAGCATATCGTGAAATCAGAAGTAGATACTTTGTGTTACACTGATAGGGGTTAAGTACAAAGATCTCGTTGATTCCCATTACGGCCACTAACAGAGTAACGATGATCCTAAGACCGTTTCCAAAAATAGATCGAGGGAAATAAGCTACACATCTCTTAAATTTTGACATTTAAATGTCAAGGGATTTGAAATTAGAATTAAATTATGTAATACCTTAACCGCCAATGTCCACAGCGAATAACTTTGTTACTAAACTACCCTCTGTTTGCTTGGATTTTAGTGCTAAATTGTGTTTTACGAGGAAGGCGAAATTAAATTTGATAAGGTGAACTGTTTCTAGCGTTTAGCGATAGTGTTGCATTAAAACGCAAATGCAGATTTAACTTATTATTTAATACCCGTTTGTGCTTGGATTTCTGTTGTTCCACCAAATTCGTGCTATTTGTTTCCCAGTGGCTGCGCTGTGGTTGAGGTCTTGTTTATCGTTTGGATTTGTGTCGTGGGTACACCTTGCGTTTTCCGAATGTGAGGGATGTTAGTAGTATTTGAGGAATAAAAAGACACATTCTTTGGTTTTAGTTTAATTACGGACTAAAAGATACACTTATCTGCATTGCAACAGTGAATATCATCAGTGATAGCACTGCAAGAAAATGGTTTTGTCGTTTAAAGATAGCTAATCTTACTGACTCCTGCATGCATGAAAACTACGAACTGTACAATTTAAATATTTCACTCCACTATAATTCTTTCCAGTCATTCTGCCGTTTGGGCGTTGCACCTGTCTCGCGCCGTGCGTGGTGGGTGAGCGGTAACGCTTTAGCCTCGCAATCGGGAGGATGCAGGTTCGAATTCCCATCCGGCCATACTGATTTCGGTTTTTAATGGTTTCCTGAAATCACTCGAAGCAAACGCTGGGATGGTTCCTTCAAAAGGCCGTGCCCAAATTCAATCCCTTTTATCCCCTTCCAGTGCTTTCTCGCCTCTAATGACGGCGAGTGGCGTAAAACAATAAAATAGTTGATCACATTTCTATTTTCTATTTTACACACTTTACCATTGTATGATACAATGTAATCGCTAAAACGCAGTTATTTGTGTGATTCCTCATTGCTCCTATTTTTTTCATTAATTAAGTGGGGTTACCAATCCTCAAGATATTCGCAGGTAGACTGAAAACAGTCACATAAATTTGTTTTAATTGTTTAACACAATTTGATTTCGTAATGGAAATGCTATAGAAGTGGAAAACTTCCGGCATTTACTTTTGGGAACTGCTAGTAATAAGTACAAATAATTGGCACCAAGTCTGTCTGAACATAGGTTCTGATAATAAAATATTTGAAATATGAAACTTTAGTGCGCTTGGAGCCAAAACATTTTATACTTTCTTAATTTCAATAACTAAATAATTTAAAAACTAAAGTTCCAATCGTCACACCGTATGTTAATATTCTCATATTATTTCTTCTATATACATTTTCTTGAAGTTCGTTACATAACACGTGTGTGGATAGGACGACTGGAAAGAAAACGGAAACTGTTATGTTAGAAGCAAATCTAAAATGATTTAAAATGTGGTACAATCTCAATGTGAAAGTGGTAAATATTTTTTTTTATGCCTTTACACTTCATCGGAGTCGAGGCGGTAATGACTGGAGTCATGGAACGAGAGTGAATTCCACCTGGAGTGATTTGGCGAAACCATACAAAACCGGAAACTGGATGGCTGGGCGGGGATTCGACCCCGCGTCCTACCGAATGTGAGGCCAGAGCGTTACCGGTCAACCACCACGCTCAGATGTTCTAAATGGTGATCAAAAACAAAAATGATTTTGAAGTGGTTTAAAGGCAGTTGGTAATAAAGCTTCATTTCCAGTTTATTCAGAAGAAAGTATTACCAAAGAAGCTAAACTGTCTATGCGGTTATATACATTTTATTCACTATCTTTCTGTTTCACTCTCTCAATGTCTAATTTGTTGACTAATGGTATCCTTGACTGAGGGCAACCTATCACCTCGTAAGACATCTCTTGATAACAGATGAGTAATTGACACAGTGGTTCCACAAGTGACCAATGCAGCATTGCGAACAACTGTTTCTTCCATAGCATTTTTTTCTTTGATATACGTTGTTCGTGCTCGCTTCACATCCTAATATAAAGTAAATTATGGATTCGTTGCTGGTGATATGGTGACAAGTAAAATTTCAATAACAACGAAATATCCGAAATAGTTGTATTCACGTTATTTAATAACAATTCAGTTTCCAGATGCTATGTTTATTCAAGAAATGGAAAAGAACCAGACACAAAAAATACCTCTAATTCTTTAAGGTCCTGACAGATGGTGGATCTTAACATATTCAGAGATGTAAACGACGAAATACGTACCATGAATTGCGTTTTAGAAATACACTCAAGCCATAGTTCTTTAGTTACGTTGAAGCTATTAAACAGCTGATTGACGTAAGGCAGAATTATTGTTGTTCAATATTTACAAAATATTCGATTCGTAAACCGATCTCATAGTGAATAATACGGCGAAAGTAAGTTGTAAGAGATGTTTCGTTGCCATCTGAACGTTATAAAGTGGATGGTGTATCTCTGGAAAGTGGGTGCTACTTAACATTTCATACGAGTTTACATTTTGTTGTGGGTTTCGAAGTCAAGCATTGCACGCTGAGGTTATATTACTCCATGTCTGCGTTCAGCTGTCAGACAACAGTCACAGGATGAGAGTAGTGTTGTCCCGCCACCCGAGACTAATCTGCGGAACGTACGGGGTGATGCGGTTACAAATGAGAACGAACTAAAAGCAAATTTCTGTTCCGCCACACACGCTCGAAAGCAACTGACGATTCAGTGCCTTCACTAAGTCCGTCAGTAACAACAGTTTCACGAAACGTTTTAAGCTTGGTGTTTTCCCCGTAATCACATATTTACATTTGAAGGCGGTGGTCATTAAGAACTTTTAATAAACTTTTAATAAAATACAGTAAGTGTGAGTTGAGCGACAAGTTGTTAGGAATCTGTTCATTAATAACATTGTAAACATGTCGAATATTCTAGGTTACGACGCAGTAGGTTGGAACGTTTTCCCTTTTAGGATTCCAATGCCGCGCCACGTTACTGCTCGCGCAACTGGTCGGCTCCAATAAAATTTGTTACAGACAAATTTGAATCAAACGCATCCTTAATTAAGAAAACTTTCAGTAAACGGTATTAAAAAGGGTAAAGTAAGTTCAATACATACAAATTTGCTTGTAATATATAAACTAAAATAGATATAAGTATTTTTAGCATCTATCGTTTATGTACGGGATGTGATCGATATTGAGGACAAATTTCAAGTTGACGGGTAACAGCAGTTTTGAGATAGATCTAGAGATAAAAATGCTCCAATCGACAACTTCAACTGTCACTCATGTCTTTATACTCCAGTTGGAAAAATAAACAAATAAAATAATCTTTTTCCAGATATGTGTATCCAACATGATGGCGTAGGGGGAAAAAATTTTGTTTTCGTCGTATTTTATTTCTATGGAACCCTACAATATATAATTTTACAAGGTTTTAAAAATTTAAATTTGAGTCAACAAAACATATTACATGCTCGTACATATTTGAACTTTGAAGGTCATTCCGTTAAAAGCTATAGGTCTGTGACAAAAAACAAAGAGTCTAAAATGGGTCCTTTGGTTACGGAACCCTGAAAGTCAGCTGGTAATGAATTATGTTTATCATTATGCAAGAGTAAATTGTTGAGAATCAGCTGTATTTTGATTCCAAACGCCAGTTGTTATCATGACGTATTTTCCGACTTATTTTGTCTGTAGTCACGCCTACGCGTTTCGCAAACTTTCAGCAATTCGAAGTTCAAATAAATGCTAGTTTAAGCGCAGAGAGCATACCGCAGTATTTGTAGCACCACACAGGTCCCTCTTTATAGGCTCTTTTGTACGCTATATTGCGAAGACTGAACTCACAACTCAAAAAAAGAAACTCCTAAACATATTTCACCTGTCTACTGCAGCTGATGTTTGTTTCAACCGTTTTTTAACTTCTGTTGTTACATAAAACGATTTGACTATATTCTGGATAAACTTTACTGCTGTGATTTTTTAAACGTAGTCGCCTCTAAGCCCGTCAACATTGACGTGTTGAAAGGAGTGTCCTGGAAAGTCATTTGTTCGCAGTTGCGAAACTAAATAGAATTGTAAAATAACGCTGAACGTACTTCCTCGTACCTTACGCACTGCTTTCAGTTGTCATCCTGGTACAGGCTGAATTTCAACCTAACCACAAACTGAAATAATGATCTCAGTAATACGGCGTAAGTGAAATCAAAGGAAATTAAAAATAAATGTTACGCTATGCCGTGTAGTATTAATTTTAAAAAGTAGTGGTCTAGGCCGCATACATTGCGATCAATGTGAAACTGCTTCCATTCAAACGAAGCAATGATTTCAGTAACATGGCGCTCCTGAAAGCAACTTAAAATTATTTTTAGAAATATTAAATAACTCCTTCCCTCTGCTGTAATCACAAAAGGTAATATTTCTGCCGTAAAATGAAAGCTTCCATCACACATAAACGTAATCCCATAATTCTCAGCCTACTATAACATCCTTCAGAAAATAAGACAAAAACATCTGCATCAAACGATTATAAATAAACAAAAAGCAACTAATAATTAATATGTTGATTTAAACGAAATATTTATTTTTCTTTCAGTGGTCTAGCAATCATTTCTTGACACTTTCTTCTCTAAATAGAATCAGTATTAATAAAATAACACTTATAAACTCTACTATCTTTCAACATCTCTGGCCGTTGTTAATTCAGTAATGTAGGCTGGTAGCGTGACGCCAGTGTTACGAATGTGGGTATACGATGACAAGCTTAGTCATTTATTAGTATCGATATTTTCGGTCTATGATTGATTTTATGTGAACACGATGTCCTCTGTGATTATTGGCCTATTTGTACGGATTATCTTCGCTGATTTGTCATCAACGTTGAGTCCTTTTATTTACTTTTCTCTGATCTACGAATAGCTTTTCTGATTGACTGAAATAACTTCAATACATTTTGTTACGTTATTTGAATGTAACAAGTAAGATATAAAGAAAAATCTACCAGTTGCGGTTATAGCCTCACCAGAGAGCTGTGCCAACGTTTAGCAGGAACTTCTGAACACACGCACAATATATACAGGTATATATATATATATATATATATATATATATATATATATATATCTACTATATAATTTCGTAAGATCACCCACTCACCTCGATAGCTATTGGCTGGAGAACGGTGTCACGTGTCAGCCTCCGCTCACAAAACAGCGACCAGAGATACCATTAGAAGGAATTCGCGGTTATGTCTACAATTTAGTAACTAAGCAACTACTACCAAATTAATTGGCAAAATACATTCATTAAGTTTGCTTTTCATAGCGTTTTATAGTTTAAAATTTTTTAATAAATTTTGCAGTTGAAAAAACGTGGGTCTGCTTTTCAGTAACATGTTACTAATTAAAGCAACTTAAAAAAAATTAAAAAATTACCCATAGTCTCTGCTGTAACCACGAATACCAATTGTCATTTCGGCTAAGGATAAATTTGAGTTTAATTACAACTTTCACTAATGTTGTTGCTTGACCAAAATTTATGCATTGCGGTGTATTTGATTTTTAGGCATTTTACTGACCACTTTCGTTATTGATCTTTATTCATGTTCGCTGTATGTGAGTTATTAGGTTATTTTAAGTAGACATCAGCCCAAATGTGTCACCGAATCGACTATTCTGGCAACTTATTTCTGAGGAGTTGCTCAACTGTTTCATAATATGGAATGTATGGTACGTTCTCTGCCCGTCACAGATACTATGTCCAATGTTTACATTATGAGTGTTTGCCCCGTCGCAATAATAAACAACGTGATGCTTTCGAAGCAAAAAGATTTTTTTTTTTTTTTTTAATTTTGCAGAGTGACCTTTAAGGGTCAAATACAAGTCAAGTTCGTATTGAGGCAAGTTCGAGTGTATGACCTTTGAAACAGTTACACGATGGCGCGATCGTCCCTGTCCGTGTTTAATACCTACTCTATTAATGCTTCTGAGTTCTTCAAGCTCAAGAGATTTTATTCATCCTAAGGGCGAAACACAGGTCAATCTTATATTTGGCCAAATCAGATCAACCTGTCATAATCTTTCATCGTAAAAACTGGAACTATTCTAGACCCGTGACTATAAGCAAACAACAGTCACGGGCTTACACTAGTATATAATAAAGGTGTTGAATGCTTATGAGAAGAGACGATAAAGGTGTTGAATGCTTATGAGAAGAGACGATGAAGGTGTTGAATGTTTACATCGGTTACGCAATTCTCTTCAATACATGTTCATTTGGAATTTTACAGTACATGCCGTTCAAACAAATATAAACGTTTCAATACGTCAGCAAAACGATTCTTAGGTTAGTGACAAAAAAGGGAGAAGGTGGCGAGATGATTGAGCTACTATTATCACAGTTGTTAATGCACGTATTACCGACCACGGTGTGTAAGTGGTAATCTTCCTGCCTGGCATTCTGGAAGTAGTGAGTTCAAATCCCCGTGCGGTAATCAACATTTTAGTTTTACATTGCTTCCCGAAATGACTTTAGGCGATCGCCGAGATGGTTCATCCAAAAATCCTCGAAAGAATTCTTTCTCGTTCATTGTTCCCCTGCCTGTCTCGCCTCTAATGACATTGACGTCGACCAGATATGTAACACGAACCAAAAACAAGAAATACATTCACCTAATCATTCAAGTGGCTCTACAATACTGTTTATTTGAATATTTCCAAATCTGTATTATTTTCAGACTTTTTGTAGCTAATCTGAATAAAACAATTAAAGATGACATATGTTTGGTACCTTGAAATTTTAAACTTAATTCTGAGATCTACTAGTATTGTTACAGTTCTGACAGTGGCGTCTTTTCGGCTACTATCATATCTTGGCGGTTTGGTTTCACGTGTCTACAATTTTGTTTTCGGAATTCAATAGGAAATTTCATATTTACATTTTTCGACAAATTTTACTGCCTGATTATCAAAGTTCTTTATTATTTCGAAATAGTAATTCTTATATACATTTTGATATATCAGTTTTGCCTCTCGATCTCTTCTGTAGGTCTACTTGTAATCTGTACCTACATTTTTGTTATTTGTGCTAAGCAAATACTCTATAGTGTAACGAGCCGCGCTGTCGCCACGTTACAAGGTGCATTTTTATTATATATGTAATAATATAAGAGTAATTTACATAAATCTTGGGCGACCACGTGAATAGATTTTTGTTGTAATTTTATAAAGTACGCAAGATTCCAAGTGAGGACTGTAATGAAATGGTGAACTTATACAGTGTATCGTAGCAAAGCGAATATTCAAGAATTATTGAGCTATGTAGGCTTGAAGCTAATCTTGGTGTTCCCGAGCCTTGGCGACACAAAGTCGCGGATTTGGGATTTGCCAGACCACACACCCTGCTCCCTGGGGATGGGTCACTCACCGAGCGGGAAAAGCCTGCCGTCCGAAACCCGAATGTTCTCTCGCCCGGCGAACTTAGCCGAATATGTCCGACCTCTGTTGGATTCTTTGGCCAAATCACATATCGAGGATATCACGTGACATTAGGTGCCGACCTGAAGGTCCAATCAAAATGAGCGTACAACTCAAAATCCTGGGAATTTTTGTTGTATGTGAGCTTCGAGACTACAAATGGGCGGAGCGAGAAGTTTCCTCGTGGACCGAAGAGCGAGGAGCTGGACATTCTAGATTCTAACTTCGATCGCACCAGTCTGAGGTTGACTTGGAAAGTTGACTTCTTTCGCTAACCGCAGCTTGCCTTGCTGGAGCAAGGTTATCACCGCAACACAGCCGGGAATGCGATGATGCGCATTGCCAGACCAGAGATGCCTATAGCCGACTTGTGAGATAATCTCACATATCTTGGGTCCGCTACACTCATCACAGACATCAGACGCAGAACTACAATGGTAATTTATTACGACCAAGCCATGTGATTGTGCATTCCGTGAAACAGAACCCGTAAGCGACTTTGAGAGGATAGGTCCATGTTCTCACTTTGTAATTGTAAAAACCCCTGAGCTAGCGGCATAATTTGCCAGAACTAGTTATTTTCGAATGATATATTGTTCATTCTGGCGCCCATGATTTTCTTTTAACTGTAAAGTCACAGTATTATGATGCCTTTGTCTGAGGTAGTCATAACTTGTATTTTTCATTGTTTCCAGTTGTCATTATTTCTTGCATTTTGATTCTGAAATATTTAAAAGTAAATATATAATTGTCTGCTTGCACATGACGGCTAATTGTAACTCTGAGCGTTGCTTTTATGATTTTGCCAATTTGTGTTAATGTTAACGGTAAATTCGCTCAGATTGTAATCGCCAGTGATGAGAAAATAAATGTCATATTGTGACAATTTACCTGAATTCCAACTAACGTCGAAATTCTTGCAAAACTAATAAATTTCCACTCATTCATAAAAATTAAAATTAAAAATCCACAATTATTAATCATAAAGGTATGAAAGATAATTGTAATGTGGTTTGCCCACCAAGGTATCCACCACATAATGTCGCCCAACGCTGGTGCCAGATGAGACATTACTTCTTAATGTCTGCGAACTTGGTGGCACTAATTCAAATTAATACAATTTGGAGCCCAAATTCAGAAAGTTTCATGGAATGTGCACATGGTTTTTGGCTGTTTTATTATTCTTGTAGTCAATAGATATTCATACAAGATTTTATTTTGATGTTTCACTTATATTTTAATGCATAAAGTTCATTTTGTTTCAATGCATAAAATTTATTTTGTTTCAACGCTTTAAAAGGAAGTTCATTTGTATATTTCAATTGAGATGCAATACACTTTGTATTGTAACAATTTTGTGATCAGTTTAAAAATTTTAAATGAGTAACGTCAGTGTTGATTTCTTAATGCATGGTAGCTGTTAAGAAAATTAAAGACACGCATGTTTTGCCCATGTGTTTGAAAGTAAGTCTGCTTTCATGGTGTTGTGTTGCATGATTCATCGTTGCTTTTCTCTTGCTGTATTTTGGAAGGGTATATGTATTTGTGTGTATTGAAATTCGCGGTATTTTTGTTGCTAGTGAATTTAGATTTCGTCATTGCACAATTGCGGTGTAAATTCATTGTTTGTGTGTTCATATGAAGCTACGATCTCGTACGATAAAAGATTTCGATATGGAAGATCAGTCTGATAGGCAAAAATCTCCCGAAATCATGAACGATCAGGTTCAGTTAACGGAACAAAGCGGAATATTGGCTGCAGGGGAGGGGAACGTAAGTTCTGAAGTTCCGACCCACTCATATAGTTCGCAGTCTACTTTGTCGCCACAGGAAGATATGGAAAATTTTCCGTCTCCTGTCGGTGAGATGACACAGAATACGCCGCACATCCAGAACAGACGCAACAAATGACACATTCCTGTAGAACAGCCACCCCTCTCATCACAGCAAATGTTAACATGTTGATGACTGCAATAGGGCAGCAATTTGATTCACAAAGGCAGGAATCAAGCAGGCAATTTCTGGAATTAAACAAGCTTTTTGATTCAGTAGAAGAGGAAAATAAGAGAAATTGGGATTCGCTTAAGCAGAGTATTGATGCACGATTTAATTCCCAAGAGAAGTTGATGAACAATATGCTTAATAACTTAAGCGGGCCAGTTGATCCACAAAAGGAGGGATTAAAGAAAAATTCTGAAGTCACAAAAACACACAGAGGTATCAACTGCCGCGATTACCGATGAATGGATCGAAATTGCACAAGTAGAGCCAACCCAAAATACAGACCAACAGCTGGTAAACTCTGAGGAATGCGGGCATTCCACCATTACGTCTGTCGATTGTATGGTCGAAGCAGTTCCGGAAATACAAATTTTCAATCGGACACTGCTCGAAGACGTGACAGTGACGCGGCAGATTACTGAGCATAGTGTCAGCAAAAGCGTTGATACAGTGCAAAAGTCACTGCAGATCGCAGTTGTGAGTACGGAATGCGTCTGGTCAGACGCGCAGTTCCGGAAAACTTGTGTAAAGCGTTTCGGTTTGAGTATCCATGGAACAGAAAGGCATGATAGCATATACACCGCCATGATCGAAAAGCAACGGGAAATTTTTCTGTGCCCGTTCAGGTCAAAAGACAAGTATTTTGCTGCAGAAACTAAATTCTGGAGGATCAATGAAATCAGCTGGAAGGGAAGACAGACGAGAATGTTGTGTAACCCAGGTACCTGGTCGTCAGCTGAGCCCATTAGCAAGGCTAAGGGATCCGCTAGCACAATGCGTCTTCCGAGAATTTTGTTAGGGAGCGCAGATGTTGGACTTAGGGTCATCACTGAGTGCCAAACGTTTCTCGCCTCGCATCAGCGTTTTATCGCATTCAATAAATATGCGATGAGCGTGTATTCCGAAAGGAATTATGTGATAAAAAGAATCCATGGACGTCTCAAATTCGTCTTGTAGGCATTGTTCAACAAGTTGTGTAGCATGCCAAATACGTTGACGAAAAGGCTGACTATGAATTGACCGATTTGAATCATAAAAAAAGGGGGAAATTAAATGTACAGTACACATTCTTTTAGGTTAGACGCCTTACCGAAATTAATCATGCTTGAAAAACGCCGATGCCGGTTTCGCTAGTCTAAACCGTCTGTTTTGCTGGAAAGATTAGATAAACGGAAAATTAAAATTCCAGTTACCAAGATTTGCACTTACAGTTAAAGCTACTTAGGATATTTCCATATTCGGAATTTTAATGCTTATTTCGCTATTCCGAACTTTATATTTTGTCCACGTGAAATATTAATAGTCACTTTTGACTTTCACGCTGTTAATTGGACTTGATTTGATAAAAATCCTGAAATATTAAATGTTTTCCTGAGCCAGATAAATTGATACGCACCCGCGGAAGAATGAAGCGCCATTAGCAGCACAATTTCTTGTCTTCGCAATCACAATGAATCTGACAGCGATACAAATATTGTGATATGCTTTCTAAGATGTATTCTGTGACATAAACGAAAAGGGTTTCAACATTTTGTGATGCATGAGTTCGATGTAACGTTTTACCTTAGGTAGTTGCATTCTATCTTTTCTGAGCAGAAGTGTACAGCGAGCGTAATATCGCTTTGTCTGTGTTGATCGAAGATCGCAAGTTATCTCGTCAACGAACTTTACTTCTTTGTTTGTGTGTATCTGTAAAGGGTGGCTAACGTGCCATAGATAATGCCCTATAGAACACGAAACCTTGCCAGAAAGATTTGTTTAAATTGGGTTGGTCATCACAGAAATTAGGAATCTTAAGTTGAACGATTACAGATATAAAGGAGAGTTTTCACAATACCTTGCTGTTATTTTGCTAACGATAGAGGGAGGTCGAAGAGCAAAAAGTTAAAGGCGACTGCGTTTGTAAAGGCTAAAGGGGAAAAACTTTATTTACGGGATATATTCAATAATTCAGCTAACTTTGCAAGTTAAGGTAATTATATTTGATGCTAACTTCAATTAAAAGGGAATTTTGTATATGATAATTGCACAGATGGTGAAGACGTGAACAATAAGATTATTGGTGATATCGAAGTTTTTCATGCTATATCATTTCATACTAAGTAACGGTATCGAGGGAGCTGGGGACAGTTACCCTCGAACAGCTGAGCTCATTAGTGCAGGTAAGCAGTGGCTCAACCGGCAGTTTCCGAGAATTAGCAGGTAGCGAATACCCCAGGATGAATGAGAAGGGAAACAAGTCGTTCCACGCCTCGTTCTAGCGGTATTTCGCGTACCCTTACTGTAAATTGTATAGTATTCCGTAAATTAGATTAAAACTATTGTTGGACAGTATACATTTAGCTCAGAATTGTGTGTACTCACCGAAAATAATTGCAATGTTTATATTTTTGCTTTATATAGATTTGTAGTGTTCTGCTAGCGTGAAATCTCAAAATTGCTTTGTATTGGCAAAAGGAACACCTGAGATCGGACCTTTCTATGCACAAAGCTTATAACCTTTTCATACAAGCTAAAGAAGCATAAGTGTATAAAAGGAAAATATTCGCTAACTGGGATGGATTTTCGGCTTAAAACGTGGAGTAAACGATATGTTAAAACGGTTATAATAACTCCTAAATAAAGAGAAATATTATATTCTTTGAATGTCAAGATAATCTCGAGTCATCAATAGACCCGTTGTGAAGGAATCGTAATGTTACTGAGGAATGATAGTTACGCTATTCATTATCCTTTCATTTATGTGCGGAGTGGTTATGTGCAGGGTTCGCTTGTATGCAAAGATGCTACAACGACTTTGGTTGACGATGAAAGTTCACGTCAAACCGCATAATGTGTATAATGTCTCATATGGGAATGGTAAATTTTATAGAAATTCCATTACATATACCCATGAGCAAATACAGGTACCTTTCGCCATAAAATTCGCAATCACTTCACAGACGGTATGTTAAAAGTTAGAGATGTCGACACATGAGAGACTAATTAGGAGACCACCTAACATTCAACCAGTAAGGTTCATAATTTACGTAACACACGAAAACATGTACTTAATCGTTCATTCCACACCACGTTAGAATTATAAGTAAATGCCGCGTCATTAAGATCTAAGATTACAGTTAGTGATGTTTGACCATGAACACGAACACACCTTCTCTATGAAATGCTTGTTCAATTAACCGTCGGTCATGACGCAAATCACGTCACCGAATCCGACTAAACTATTCCGTTGTTTTGAGATTAAAACCGCGCAATGTAATGAGATATTTTACGCTCACCTCTAGCATCTTTATGGATGTTTGTTGAAGGCAGAATTATTTTTATGCACATGAGTAAAACATCACGCTAAATTGTAAATACAATGTATAGTTCCACCACTTTCTGCATAAGTGGTCTCAAAATGTTTTGTTTTATTAATGTGTTTCATTTTAGTGATTTAATGATAAGATTTGATACAAGATATTTTCAAGATTATTATTATTTAAACATGTATGTAAATAATTTCTTTTCATGTATATTTTAGTATTGTGTTTAATATAACTTTGTATTTGGGAAGGCTACCTGAATTCACGTGCTTCTGTTTGTAAAGAATTGTAAGACGGCCAAAAGGACATATGCTCCCGTTATATATTCACCTTACAAGGCAGGAATACCGATGGTTATTGGAATCACATTTAAAATTAATGTAATTATAAAAATGCTTAAGTTTTTGTTGAGTCACAATGGAGATAGAATTAGGTAGTTAAAAATAAAATTATTGTACCATAATTTCATTTTTCACCAACGGCCGGCCATATTGTAACGAGCCGCGCTGTCGCCACGTTACAAGGTGCATTTTTATTATATATGTAATAATATAAGAGTAATTTACATAAATCTTGGGCGACCACGTGAATAGATTTTTGTTGTAATTTTATAAAGTACGCAAGATTCCAAGTGAGGACTGTAATGAAATGGTGAACTTATACAGTGTATCGTAGCAAAGCGAATATTCAAGAATTATTGAGCTATGTAGGCTTGAAGCTAATCTTGGTGTTCCCGAGCCTTGGCGACACAAAGTCGCGGATTTGGGATTTGCCAGACCACACACCCTGCTCCCTGGGGATGGGTCACTCACCGAGCGGGAAAAGCCTGCCGTCCGAAACCCGAATGTTCTCTCGCCCGGCGAACTTAGCCGAATATGTCCGACCTCTGTTGGATTCTTTGGCCAAATCACATATCGAGGATATCACGTGACATTAGGTGCCGACCTGAAGGTCCAATCAAAATGAGCGTACAACTCAAAATCCTGGGAATTTTTGTTGTATGTGAGCTTCGAGACTACAAATGGGCGGAGCAAGAAGTTTCCTCGTGGACCGAAGAGCGAGGAGCTGGACATTCTAGATTCTAACTTCGATCGCACCAGTCTGAGGTTGACTTGGAAAGTTGACTTCTTTCGCTAACCGCAGCTTGCCTTGCTGGAGCAAGGTTATCACCGCAACACAGCCGGTAATGCGATGATGCGCATTGCCAGACCAGAGATGCCTATAGCCGACTTGTGAGATAATCTCACATATCGTGGGTCCGCTACACTCATCACAGACATCAGACGCAGAACTACAATGGTAATTTATTACGACCAAGCCATGTGATTGTGCATTCCGTGAAACAGAACCCGTAAGCGACTTTGAGAGGATAGGTCCATGTTCTCACTTTGTAATTGTAAAAACCCCTGAGCTAGCGGCATAATTTGCCAGAACTAGTTATTTTCGAATGATATATTGTTCATTCTGGCGCCCATGATTTTCTTTTTAACTGTAAAGTCACAGTATTATGATGCCTTTGTCTGAGGTAGTCATAACTTGTATTTTTCATTGTTTCCAGTTGTCATTATTTCTTGCATTTTGATTCTGAGATATTTAAAAGTAAATATATAATTGTTTGCTTGCACATGACGGCTAATTGTAACTCTGAGCGTTGCTTTTATGATTTTGCCAATTTGTGTTAATGTTAACGGTAAATTCGCTCAGACTTGTAATCGCCAGTGATGAGAAAATAAATGTCATATTGTGACAATTTACCTGAATTCCAACTAACGTCGAAATTCTTGCAAAACTAATAAATTTCCACTCATTCATAAAAATTAAAATTAAAAATCCACAATTATTAATCATAAAGGTATGAAAGATAATTGTAATGTGGTTTGCCCACCAAGGTATCCACCACAATAGCTCCATGAAAATCATATCACAATCAACTTTGTTGTTGTTATTGACATTTTGAACCCTTGATCTGAAGACTGCAATAATCCTTCCGTTAGTTTTTTTTTCGTAGGTCTCTGATTAATAAAGAACTCTATGATATGAAAGTGTCACACTAAATATAATCATAAATTATCTTTACCCACAATCCGAAGGTAGGTTGAATCCAACCGAAACAGGCGTACTATGCCATTACGTCAGAGGCAGGACAGTCTACCGTGAACGAGGAATTCAATGAGGAATAATCATGATAATGACAATATTAAATGATACAAACACTCACGTGTACTTTTCGTAGAGTTCTTCTCAGATAAAACTAAGTGTTATATACCATGTCTTGGAAGGAGTGGAAGGAGTTGACAGTGAGATAATCTTTCATTTTTTTCTCTAAATAAATTATTTTTATTTAAAGACTGTTTTATGCTTTAGGGATGTTTATCAAACAGACGTATCTTGGAATAATAAACTGGCCTTTATATGTATGTATGTTCGTTTGGGCCATCTAGTACCACGTTAAGTAGTTGTTTGGCTTGAATTTGCTGTGAATGTATACACAGCAGTGTACAGTCCTACAGTTTAACGTGGAATCCGAACCACGGTAGCGTCCCTGGCGTACTTCACATGACACAGTAAGCTGTGCCAGAGGTGAAGGTTGGGTTCAGGGCTTATGAAAGTCTCCGCCGAGACAGGGATACGAACGGGGGACCTTCCGCCCTCCAATCAGATTTGTTACCCACCCAGACACGAGGCCGACATGACATCATTGAATTAATTACGTTTGAAATTTTTGCGAAAACGTTCTGTGATGAAGCACAGCGAGAATGTATATGCTGAGATGTCTCCGTGACATTCTATATATTTCTCAACAAGAAAAATTTGGTTTTACTTTGCACAGCATCAAAATAGTTCTTTTCTATGATATCAAGACTTTCTACCTAAAATCATTTCATCAAAAAAACTGACTGAATTAAGGCGAGTGTTTCTTAACTACTCCATTTATAGCCATAAGCTTAATTTTACGAATATTTCAGAGATGTGATTTCATCAAAGGCCTATTTCTATAGAATTTAAGTCTGTTGTAAGTTGCTAAAAATTTCTCTGTTACCCCTGATGTATTCACTTTTTTCTTCAAATATCTGTTTAAGTAGGTGGATCAAGGACGTTATGCTGCTTTGGTAAAATTGTACTGGTGGTTGTTAGGATAAATTACACCCCTTTTCTTATTTTTTTTCATGATTGATTAATGAATTATCACAATCATTTATCAATGACGTCTTGCTCTTACAGTTCACATGTTCCATTTTTTTTAAAATTCGAAAAGTCAGCAGTTTAATAGTGTGTTTTAGGTGGAAGATAGCAAATTGAAGATGGTCATGACTCATCACCGGAATCGATCCCGTGACCAATTGTTTGCCAACTCTGCGCATCAGGCGAGACGCCACACTATATATCACCGATTTTTAGAGTGCTCCTACAGCCAAAACAACTGATGTCACATTATTTTTGATAAACCGAATTCAGAGATAATATAAACATATACAAAATCATGACAACCGTCAAAATACATTAATTTATGTATTTTAACTTGGTAAAATACAAGAAACGAAGTAAAGAATGAGAGGTTTGTAAAAGGGAATCCAAGGCCACATTAATATGGTTATCTGGAAAAAGACTGCGAACTCATTTTGGATTTCTAATTGTTTAGTGTATGTCTTGTGCTGTGACATTATACCTTGAGTAAGTAAACCACAGAACCGATAGCAACAAAGATTAGATATAACACTTGTACATCTGCTGGGTGAATGGATACAAAGCACTAAAACCCATTTATAACTATTTAAAAAAAATACAGAAAATTGAATCCCGTTATATATATATCAGGTGCATATTTCTCAAATTTCCAACTGAAACAGGGGCTTGGAAGTTATTAGTGATAAAAACAATAAGCTGTTCACATGGCTCTGCAATACGAGGGAAACCCATTTTAATATTTCTATCTAAATTCCCACGTTTCATGTAATTGGAGAGTGAAAATTTTCACATTGTATGAGTAACAATGCTAAATTCAATATATCTTTTCGAAAATTTGTCTCGGTTTAACTCTCCAGAAAGGAAGCCACTCCGTTTGAACTCTATGACTGCTGTCCAATGAGGAACCCACACGGCGATTCCGAGGCTCACTAACACATTATAAAACACTGTGTAGTAAGGTGAGCACTCCATCAATATTTATCGAGAAACTTACAAGAAAGCGTTTGTTTTTAATTCAATCTTTCTTGTGAATTTCTCATAATACGCAGTATTTAAGTTACTAATTTTAAATATTCATTGATTTCGATTTTCATGTTTTCTGTATAGATCTCATTTAGCGAGGCCAGTTGCAAACCATAAAAATCTATAAAACACGTCGATGAGTCATTCGTTCTACAGATATCATCTGCGAAGACGAAATGTTACATTAGCTAAGAATGTTAGATTTATGTAATAACGTTTCAGACTATGATTGATTCATTTTTACCATACGCTCACCTAAAATCGAAACATCTTTTGAGGTAACCATTTTGTATAGCGTCTGGTTATGGCTTTATCTCCATTACACAAAGATTAACCAACGGAACGAAAACAAGCGTCACGTCAACGATATTGTTCAGCAGTAAAATGCGGGGCAGAGTAAACAGAAATATAAAAATTAAATCTTTTGCGTGGGTGTCCGTATCGAACAGTGGCTAGAGCGACTGACTGAAGGCTGAACGCTAGGGGTTTAAATTCAGACGAAGACGATGATTCTTCGTGGAAGATGAAACGCCAAAACAGCTGTATTCTATACCTCCCATCTGACGTAAAGTTAGTTCATAGGGGAAAACACTAGCCATGTTATCCTATGCTCATCTAAAACTGTAATTGAAATTCTATCCTTGTGAAATGCCTGCACCCCGTCTATCACATGCCGGTAAAGCATAATATCTCTGGTGTCTCCTTCGTGGTTTAACAGCTTGGTATCATTGATCGAGTCTACTTTGATGGCCGAGTTACATTTACTCTACTCTGGCTCCTGGGAAGTTTCACAGACTCTTATGCTCTCTTGCACTAGACGAGAAGCAGAACGTCAAGTTCTTGCAAATGAAAGTAGATCACAGAAACTAGGACATCATAAGAGAGTAATTTTTTGTTTTTGTTGTTGTTGTTATTTCATAACTAGCCCCAGTATGTCACTGCAGTCACGACGCTCTGGCCTCGCGTTCGGGAGGACGCGGGTTCGAATCCCCGCGCGGGCATCCACATTTCGGTTTTCCATGGTTTCCCCAAATCATTCCAGGCGAATTCCGGGATGCTTCCTTCAAAAAGGCCGTGGCCGAATTCCTTCCCGTTCCTTGCCTCCAGTCCCATCCCGCCTTTAATGACCTTAGCCGTCGACGAGGCGTAAAGCCGCAAGTAAAAAAAAAGAAAAAAGAAATGCAGTCACGAAACAGACGAATTATATATATATTTATAAAAACTAGCTGGTACCCGTGACATCGTTCGTGATTTTCATGCATTTTAAAGGTGTTTATGTTATCTTAAATATTTCCAGGATAAAAAGTATGTTATGTTACTTCCTGCCAAAACAGCAACTGGAGGTGCCGTCAAAATCGGTTCACACACAAAATATTTCGCACAAATTATTTATATTATCTTTAATAACTGAAAAGGGGGGAGAAATGTGACGTAATCTAGAACAGTTTAGTACATTCAAGAACATTCTAGTACATTCTAGAAGATTCCAAAGTATTTTTTTTTTTAGAATACTTTGGCCGATTTCCTAAAATTTTCGATATATTTAGAAAAACAGAATAGTTTCAAATGTAAATTTTGTTTAAGTGGGGGTTCGGGGAGAGTGGGTGGGTTTTTGTGAACCTAATGTAGACCCTGTTTCCCGTTTTGTTTTAAACTAGACGTGAGCGAAATTCCATGAGGATAAGATAAAATCTGTACCTTTATATAAAAAAATTTGTATAGAAATTAAGTGGGCTGAGGTTTTTTTTTAACAGAATTTACACGATATTTTTCTCTTTGTTCTAAAATATATTTGTGCAGTGTTCCATCGAAATCTGAAAAACTCTGGGTTTCTATAAACAACATTGGAAATTAAGAGGGGTGGGGGTAAAAGAGGAGAGGGGTATTTTTCTGTTTATTTTAAACTATACGTGTGCAAAATTCCGTGAAAATTGGGCAGACACTGCAGCTTTGAATAAAGAGCATTGACAAACATTAAGGGGGTGGAAACAGGGAGAGAAATTGGATTTCTGAAAACCAAATATAGACATTATTTTTCTGTTTTCTTTAAACTATGGGTGTGCAAAGTTCCTTCGAAACCGGATAGAAACTGTAGATTTGTAAAAAGAACATTGACAAAAATTAATGGGGGTTGCAAAGAGGGAGAGGAGTTGGATTTCTGAAAACCAAATGTAGACAGTATTTTTGTTTTTTTGTTTTTAAGGTATTCTTGTGCAAAGTTCCATCCATATCGCATGAAAACTTTGGGTATGTATAAGAAACAGTGGCAAAAATTAAGGGAGTGGAAAGGGGGAGAGGGTTTGGGTTTTTGAAAACCAAATGTGGACTTTTCTTTTGTTTGTGTGCAAAGTTCCATCGAAATCTGATTGAATATGTGGGCTGTAAAAATATTTATGCGTTTAGAAGGGGAGAGTGAGTGATTTTTAAATTATTTGTTTTTAAAACCTTGCTTGTAGCTACCACCACATTCTTCCAAAATTTCAAGTTTATCGGCCGACTACGTTTCTTGTTTGAGAACGCAGACAAACCGGGGATGAATTTTTATGTATAAAGATTATACATTTTTGCCACCCTCACCCACCCCCTTCCACCCACCTTGACGAAACTCCCTTACTAACAGCAGGAAACCAAGGGCTATATATTACCTCAACGGCGAGAGGGTAGCAGAGGGTGGTCGTGGTTGAAAAGTCTTTACGTAGACACACCAGCTATATATATACACGCATATATATAAAAGATTCTTAGAATTCGAAGGATCTTAACTAATATTTCAGACAAAAAGAATAAGATTCCATTTGGCAGAGCCATTTCAAATTTAATATCATGTAATATATTAGATGTCAACTTAAAATAAAATTACCCACACATATGCTGTTTTAATATAAAAGGTACTGCGTCGTGCTTGAGGGATCTCTCAGACGGTAATGAATTCGGCCGCTCAGTGTCGGCTACAACAGACAGCACTGCCCTGTCTCGCTGACTTGCTCGAACACAAACGAACAATCAGTGGTGCCAAGCCAGGCACTGCAAACTGTGTTTACCAACGCCCGACTGAGCGACGACAAGTCAGTATGTGTTGCCGCGTGATCGTTTGGCTTATGGCCAAGCTAGAACGAATCTCTCAGAATTTTCAGTATCGCAGTGATAGTCCAGCAACAGAGAGGGGGAAGATAGAGCGGAATTTGTTACCGTTGCGAAATCCTCCGTATCAGGGAAAGTCGACTTGGTACAAAAAGTCGCCTACGCATTTATTATCGCTGCCTTTCGATACGCCCCAAAAAGGCCGCCTGAGGCGCTGAACGGTGAACGCAGTGGTATATTGAAAATCAGCGCATATTTGCTATGGTCTCGCCTCTGGCTAGGTGCTTTGTCCTGTAGGATTTTGTAATTAATAACGGAATTAAAGTGATGAAAATAGCCAGAAAGTCATCCCCAACTCGCATAGCGAGATGAGTAGCCGAATCGAAACAGTAAAATGCTGCAGGTAAGTGATGTGGACAAAACAGCTGCTTACCTGTGGTTGCAATCCACTGACAAGCGTGGGTGATTTTAAGTTAGTGTTATGATTGTATCCACGCGTCTTGTCGTAATGTAGTATTATACGAAATAGTTATTTTAAAGCCTGTGGTGAACATACGTAAACAATCTCACTGTTAATTTAGACAAATAACTAAGGTTCATATAACTTGGTCAATTTATTAATGTCAATCTATGCTTAAATCTTAAACAAAATTCATTTGAACCAGATTTTAATCGTACCTGCATTTTGTAATAAACTTAAAATCTGGTCCCAGGTTAGATACTAGATGATTGGCTATTCTGTAACAGGAGATAATAAATAAGTTACCAAAAGAAATGATGAATAATTTGCCAAAAACGTTTAAAGAATTTAAAGTTAAAATTTGTAAAGGGAAAATGTAGGTGGATGCAGAAAAGGGGGAAGATGGGTGTTTAGGGAAATTGTCACCGGATCTTGTGCTCCATTGCAATTTAATTTAATTTAATACGACATAATGCTGTATAAAAAGATCAAAACGGTTGAGGATTGTAAACAGTTGCAGGATGATCTGGACAGGATATCTAGTTGGGTTGGTAAACATGGGACGAGGATAAATGCAAAGCAGAGTCAGCTTATTAGATAGACAAATAAAAAACGGGTTAATTAAGATTATAAGGTGGGAAAAGAATTGCTTATTGAAGACTTGAAATGTAAATATCTTGGCATTACATTTTATAACAAGCTTAACTGGGCAGGACACATTGGATAGGTAGTAGGAAATGGTTTCAAAATTCTGCATTTCTTGGAAAGGGTGATGAGGGGATGTACGAGAGAAGTAAAGGAATTGAGTTATAAAACTTTGGTCAGACCATTGCTTGAATATATTTGGTAGTGTAGTATGGGACCCACATTTTGAGTATCCAATACAGGAGTTTGAGAAGGTGCAAAGAAGGACTGCTAGATTTGTTTCTAGAAATTATCGCAGAACGCAATCAGTAGCAGATATGATAAAAGAGCTGGAATGGGACTCATTGGAAGACAGGAGGGTGAAGTGGGTCATGGGTGTGTACACGGCGTATATTGATAATGAGGCATGGAAAGATATTGGTGTAAGAATTGAAAGTAATACATGGAAGGGAAAAGATGACCATGACCACAAGCTGACACTCGATTTAAGGCACAAGGGTGTAGCGAGATTCTCTTTTTAGGTAAGGGTGTCAGGGATTGGAATGAGTTACCAAGGGAGAGTATACGTTTTTTTAAAAACTGTTAAGTACATATAACAGTTGCGTCCCTCCCGTCCGCCCCCCCCCAACCCCCTCCCGACGTATCTTCGCTCTACTTTCTATACAAATGCTGTGACGGACCCCAATATCCGCTTCAGGAACAACTCACGTCACAAACAAAAAATAAATTTTTGTACACACAACATAGATATATGTACACTTCTCGGATAGATGGAAACGCTTCACTTCCTACACAAGTGTAGCAGTCAATGCTGTCGCGGGAACTTAAAAATCTGCAAGCAGGCAGCTCAAGCATCCTCTCGGGATCACGCAATCAAAAGAGGCCATACGGTAAAACACTCTTCCGTTTGAAATGTCATCAGAAAATGCGGAAGACGGCAGAATTATAATGCAGTAACATGCAGACGGAGGAGGTAATGGAATTACAAAAATGTCGATTTTGCCGTTTCTGATCCGGAACACTAAAACGACAAAGTCGAGCACCACTATTCTAAACCAGCATATTTTATAAAATCAACTTATTAACTTAAATGAAAAACTATACATATTAGTAATCTGTAGTCTAATAAACGACGCACCTTTTACTGCAAGTCATTTCTTTCCTTCGCGAGCGCTGCTCCTTAGCAGATATAGTGTTGCCGCTGAGAAATACCTCATTTCAAATTTGTTAGCAAAACTAAAACTTCCATATAAAGACAGGAAAAACCAGTATTCATTTAGAGTTCTTATAGTGACCACTAACATTTATTTACCACATATGTAGTCGCCGGCTATGCTAACCAGGTAATAATACAGGTTAAAGAGGACATCCAGTTCGACGTGAATTCCGCACCATGCTGGCGTCAGGCGTATTAAACACGAAAGAAAAAATAAATAAATAACTCTCCACAGTTAGCAGATAGTGGATGGATTAAGGAGGTATAAAACTTCCTACCTAAACCGGGATTCGAAGTGGGAATTCCCAACTAGAGCATCTGCGTCGCCAGAGCATTGTTACAGATCGATGTTAATGATCGAAAAGAAAGGCCATCAGTTCACACAGCAGAAAGAGGCCGGCATGGGAACTTAACCAAAGATGTAGCCATTTAAACACTTTAGGCTGAGTGAGGTCCAAAAAAAAAAAAAAAAAATTTCGCATGCGTTTTCTTTATCGCGCATTCTGCTAAAGTGAGGGCATTCATCTCGGATTCGTAATTATTTTTGCTAAAAAAAATCCAATTACTCAAACATAATTTAACGGAGTAAGCTTTTATTGTAAGATGTTAGATACCATGATTTTTTTCTTATTTGATTAAGCTGCGACATTTCAGCAATCACTTACTGAGTGTTAACTATAATCTTCAAGTATAGAAGAGAAGTGAAAAGGTTTAACATGCCCATAAAGCGGCCTCGCGGGAGCGAAAATTCCAATTTTAGCGAGTGCTTGTTCTTTTATTTTCTGGGGAATAATGCAAAAACAACGCAGCGGTTGGTTTGTATTACAAAGCAGTCACTCTTTCGTCACAATACTCGCTTAATGCTGACTGGCCTTTAGCCTAGGGCCAGTTACATAAATAAACAGAAACTTCGCTAATTAACATCGCACAATTCAATTACTTTCTAATACACACAATATTACAACAATTGGTCGAGTCTGAGTCCAGGTCAAAAATAATCCTCGATTATTGGTATGCCTTGACAGAACTTAAAAACGACCGATCTTAAACACAAGACGGTTCGGTATTGAACACTGTTTCAGCGGCTTTCAAAAAGCGGCTCCCAAGTAACAGACAATCTCAATGAAACAAAAAACATGTTTCAGGATACTCCTGTTGGGAGGGCTACAATTGTATGCGGAATAGTCTGTTATTTTGCACTTCTTTTCAGCTTTTGAGAGCATTTACTATTCTCACTGATTCTCTGAGTAAGTGAAACAGAACACTGAATGAGCTAGGACAAGCATGTGTTCCGAATAGTGTTGCCAGGTCCAGGTTGTTAAAAATCGGGACGGAAAAAAAAAAAAAAAAAAAAAACGGGATTCGGGGTTACAAATCGGAACAACCGCCAAAAAAATAGGTTTATATATAATTGAGAATATTTTTGTAATTTATGTATGTGAGGGGTGTTTTCTATCTGTCTATAATGTGATAGGAGATTATGAAACCTATTACTAAATATTATTATAATAGTAAAACTTGTTGACTACCACTAGTAACAAAATGTTATGGAAATATTGTATTTTAAAGTTGAGATTTAAGTATTTATTTATCTGTTAAAAAGTATAAAGTATTTAATTTTTTATTAAGATTGTATTTAGTATTTGATTTCATTCTTTTTATCAGAGATTTTTTTTCTATAATGTAATTATAAAATTCGCTACAAGACAAATTGAATCGGGTTTTACTTTGTATCTCTGGTTTTACATGCTCGAGTTATTATTCGAGCTCTTAGACCACATTATTCTAGCTTGTGAAAATTTCCTTTCAGTTGCCGTGTTTGAATCCAGTATTGATGCCATGAAAGCAAATATTCAGATTCATGTATCTCATAAAAGTCTATTAAAGCTTGAGCTCGTTTGGCATAGTACGCAGTTTTAGGATGAAATTATCCAATTCATATTTACTCATACCCAGAGCAAATTTTAATCTGTTATGCAAAATGTGTGCAGGACATCCCACTGATATAATGTGATCATTATTATGCTGCAGTAACTGGAAAATCTGAATTGCGCACCTAAAGTTCACATCTGCGTTGTCTGTATAGTAACTAGTAAGATGTTTACTATCAATACTGGACGCTTTCAGTCGCGTTACCAAGTTTTTATGCGTGGTTAATAGAGCTTCATAAAACTCAAGCTTTTGAGTTTGTAGTTGGGTCGTAAAATTTTACCATCTGCGGAACATTTTTTGTACCATCGTGATCGGAGGCTTCTGTAGCCACACTATAAAATGTACGATTCTAAATGGTTTCGATCGCTTCTTGAGTAGATGTCGATCCTAAACCATTATGTGCAATCCCACTGGCCATTGCTCTTGCAAGCAACAATTTCCCTGGAATTTTAGAATTGTTATACAAAATACGATCGAGTTTTGATTCACAGCCGTGTGAACTGAATGACAAGGTGTGCCATGGCTTCTATTGCTATATATCGTGTTTAAAGAACTTCGCCGTTAAGATTTAATTTCAGCAAATAAGAAACCTAATTTTATAACCACACTGACCTTTTTTTTTATATTTCTCTTGGACATTAGGGAAGCTACTAAAAGATTAAAACCGTCTAAGATTGTTTACGATATTATGTATGGTAAAGATGAATTTAAGTTGCCAGGTGAGTTAGCAAGTTGATATGTTGGATACAGCTAACATATTTCGTTACGTGGAAGCGCAACACGGACCAAGGTTGTACACATTCAATACAACAGTGCAGAGCATTCGCTCTGACCTTTTCCGTTGTGGTTAGGACAGTATGAGAACAAGTTTAAATAGACAAGTTATTTCAGCGGGATTAAATTTACTGCAAATGCGGTCTTACTTGCATTCTCGTCCGACGGTGTTGCCAGCCCTGTAAATATGAGGCAACATTTATGCAGACGAACTGCGGTAGTCCTGTGGCAATACGAAACCCACAAAGGCCAATGGTATATATTCATCAGTCACCTGAAATTTCTCATTACTGTACAGTCCACATCCGGTAGTCACATTTCCAAAAAGTATTAAGTAAATATAGTTTCGTAAATAAAATGTCCGTTGGAAAGCGTAATACGATCAAGACGACACGTCATTATTTTACCATTAGCAATTACTAAAGCCGTTCTAACAGAACTTATGAATACTCCACATCCTCTAGTCCAGTGTTTCCCAACGTCGGGCCCACGCCCCACAGGGGGGCAATTTGGTTTTTTTAGGGGGGCAATTTAGAAATTGACTTGATACGACTTTACCGCTTTCTCTTGGGTTTATTTAAATGCAATGCTATATATAGATACAAAATATAGCAAAAAAGCAAATTCTTAAAACAGTGCTCTAAATAATTATTAGGTATAGTTTCGTTTGATGTTATCAAATATTTTTTTAATTAAAAATTAGGTATGGGGGCAAAAAAAAATATTAAGTGGGGCATGACCCAAAAAAGGTTGGGAAACACTGCTCTAGTCCGTTATATGTCGACAGTAAGCAAGTCTGTGCTTTTTTTAATTAGCGTTTATTTAAAGTTCAAATCAATGTTAGTTAGTCTTCGTGTATATTTACTGGATTCATTTAGGGGGCGAGCCATATTAAAAAGTTTTTATTTGGTTTTCACAGTTTCACATTAACCTCTAATTGATAGGATTTCCGTCTAGTTGCCGGTAGTAAAACTTTGTCGGTATTATCCTAAAGTTGGGATGCCAGAAAGAGTCAGTCGGTTATGAATGGGGATCTGTCAACAAAAAGTTCAACCGGGCTATTACTCAACTATGCACTGTTACTAGCAAGCGACTGTCTGTACTCACACCTTATCATTGTACTCGCTTTTAGGATTATAATTTGGTTCCATATATGATATTTTCATTTTAAGGATGTCGAAGTCTTTTTTTCCATAGTAAAGTCTACAAATATATTGTGCTTAAGGAACACTGTTTTATTTTTATAATCATTATTGCTGACGAAAACTCAATTTATGAGTTCCCTTTTACTCAAAACAAGTTTCTCCCTTAAACACAAGTCACGAAAGAAAATTTCCCCCCGGCGACCAGAGATTAAGAAAATGTATAGTAACTATTAAAAGAAAGAAATTTCTAGTTATTTTAAAAAATTTTCGTCCTACCATATGGTTTCTTTAAAGTTGGAATATCAGTCAGCTGATAACATCCATTCCGGATACGAACCAGTCATTTTCTTTCCATTATTATTTCGTATCAGAAACATACAGTTACACAATTACAGTCATCAAATTATAATCGACCAGAACTTGGCCACTTCCAGTGCATTTTCTGAGGCCTCATACAGTTCAGCTGCCGAACAGGATGCTGGACACAGTTGACACTGGAGCATGTGCTGGACAGTCTGGTCCTCACCGCAGTCGCACTTGATATCACTGATCTCAGTATAGCCCCATTTTGCTAAATTCACTTTGGATCTGCCCACTCCTGATCTCAGCCTATTCAAAGATTTCCATGTCAACCATCCCTTGTCATAACCAGGTGGCAAAGATTCAGACACTCTTCCCCAGCCATGCGGAAGGGGAGCCTTAGTTTCCCATAGTTGTAACCTGGCTTCTTCAGTTGTTGTTGTAAGTTCCTGAGATATTCTTAGGAAACTTTTCCTGGACTTAAGTCTTTGCCTGTGAGGGATATACTCATATAGTGGATGAGATTTTTCATGGTTCACTTTCCTCCTTTCCTTGTTCACTGCTATTTCCCTTCGAACAGAAGGTGGTGCTATTCCTGCGAGACGGTGGAGCCATTCGACTGGAGTTGATTTTAAGCAGACTGTTATGATTCTGCACGTCAATACGGAAGTGCAATCTTTGTACGTCCAGATGTACAAGTAATGTCCACTGCATTCACAGAAACATTTTCTTTCCATGCTCTACCCTAACTGACAGGCTTAGTAAACATCGATTTTGATGATTCTTTCGTATGTTCATATGTTGTTGGCAGGTTCGAGGGACTAGGGTGACGGGCATTAGTTTTTGAAGTATCGTGATCAAGGTTTTCGTAGCACTTTGGTGATGATGCTCACTCTACCTGGTAGCGCAGGCGTCGGTCTACCATGGATTTTTTTATTTATGACTTTACGCCTCGTCGACGTCGAGGTCATTAGAGGCGGGATGGGATTGGGGACAAGGAATGGGAAGGAATTCAGGCATGGCCTTTTGATGGAAGCATCCAGGCATTCGTCTGGAATGATTTGGGGAAACATTGAATAACCCAAACCTAGATGCCCGGACAGGTATTCGAACCGGCGTCCTTCCGAATGCGAGGCCATAACGATAACCGTTCACCCACCCTGCCATGGATGTGTAGGTAGTGTCTTGGGAAAAACAATCGCAGTAGTTCCATCTTCCTATTCCCAGAGATGGAAGTGTATGTGCTATTATTTTTTGCACGGCTGTAAGGTATTTGTGTTCAGTTGTGCGGACTGTGAATAAATTAAATATGAAGGAAAGAATAAATCGCACACATTCAGACCTATTTTTTCGAATGATACGTAGGAAATTGTCGTACTTTACGTCGCCATCCGACGGACGACTCCTCTACAGCGTTCTACGTCAACATTCCATACGTAGACCCACTGTTGTCAGTCACAGGACATCACGAGGCCGCAACAACGTGAGCCAATGGGGCAGGCTAGCAGCCGAACACATACCAAGAAGTAGGAGCTTGTTTCTACAACATTGTTATATCAAGTGACTACAACCAACTACCAGATCTCAACAATTTGGTTTTACATTTCAAAACCAACTTTACATAGCATAGAGAGACATAATAAGAGTATTTTTTTTACAGGAAATTAAATAAAATTCTTGACACATTTAAAACTTAGTAAACGAATATATGTTGTAAGATTGCACTGAGTCTTCGTATTTGCAAGGACCTTCGAGATACCTTTACGACTGCGTCGCAATGAAATATGTAATAGGTTTTATCCTGATCCTTTACGTTGTTGATGTATACTTTAAATTACATAATGTTCCAATACTGTCTGTACTTAATGCTAGAGAATTAGAAAAATTGATTTCATTGTTTCTTTTATGGCTTCTTGGAACGTAGTGCTAACTGGAAAATCAATTGTATGTCACTGAAACTTTGATAACAGCAGCTTTTATAGTAAATTTTGATGACATTTGCTTTTATATAACTACATTAAGGAATTATTTAGTCGTACAATTTTCACTTCCTCGGTGTACATTACTTCACTGAAATCATCATCCTTCAGCAATTTCGAACCTTCCAGTTTCACGTGTGTTAAATTGTGTTTAGTGGTTACGCCTCTGACTGCATTCCTTCGAATCCGGATTCCTCGCACAATGTATGCCGGTCCTCGCGACCTTCACTTCTGGCTAAGTTTTGTTTTGTTCCTGCGGAAGAATGCGAGGACGCCTTTTAGATCGGATTCCATCCTAAGCTGCAGATCCCCCTTTTATCCGGCAGAGTTACCGGCTTAAGTTATTCCATAATACAGAATGCCCGAGAAACAATTACTAAGGCGACAAAAATGTTTATAATATATCTTGCTATGGTTTGGTTTATTTCCTGCAGTATTTCGATCAGCATCACAATCGGTCAAAACTAAAACTCGAGAGATAACGGCCTTATCCATATAAAATGATAGCTAGCTGTTCCAAGATATGACTCTTCCATATTATTAGTTTGTTATTCACAAACCCTTTTATTCTGGTAGTTGCAGAATAAAAGTTATGCGTCATAAATTATCCTATCAAACTAAAGTAACATTTTATTAGGGCATATCATTTACAAATACAGGTAAAAATGAAAGTTATTTATTACTATTGCCTCTGATGGCAGCTAATTACAATCCGCTGTGTAAAATGATAATATTAGTAGGAATGATCATATTCGCAGAAAATGTCATGCTCCATAACTTCATATTAGGTTTTGCACGCTTTTCTTCATCTTTACATCGTGATTTAGGCTTCAATTGCTACACTGATTTACAACGATACTCGCCAGCGTTTGAAACATTCTACTACTGGGCGTGCTACTCTTTTAATACAATAAGATTTAATGTTTAATTCTCACATCCGTTATTAAGAAAAGTGTTTTCAATCTTTTTTGCTATTCAATTATTTTAAAATTTGTGTCACAATTACCTATACTATAGGTTAATGATGAAATTTTATGTCTTTTTGTGCATATCCATTTCTTGTTTACAATGTCCTATTATGGCAATTTTCACTTTTTGGAATGACATTTAAAATTTTCATTTGACAGTTGCAGTATAAACGATTTTTTGGTAGATTAAAACTTGAAAGATTTACGTCGGATTCCTCACTCCGCGACACGATGAATTCGTACTACGGATAGCTTTATCCCGCTGCTTCGCTCCGCGGACCATAGTGTGGATAGTAAAGGTTTTACTTTTTGTTTCCTTCTACTAATTTAAATTAAATCCCAGAATGTAGTAACGTTTATTAACGTTTTCGGTGCATTCCAAAAGTTTATAAATCGGAAAACTGGATAAACAAATAAAAAAACAATACTGACAGAATCCAAAGGTTGTACAGTTTATCTGTGTTGTAGCGTCGTCTTTGGTGCCATGTTTATCTGAGATGCAGTGTGATCCGCGACACTTATGTGTTCTCGGTACGAACAAATTATCTTTTCTACTCCGTTCCACGATCAAGAAAAGTTATAACACGTACGGATGATTTTAAGCTGGGCCATAGGTTTTCAAACAGTAAAAACCCCATGAAAACTGGTGCAGTAGTTTTTGCATGATGCTTCGTCAAAGCCTCAGACTGAAACAGGTTGCTTACAGTTTTATCTATAGGCACTAATATTATAAATGCGAAAGTAACTCTGTCTTTCTGTCTGTTTGTTACGTTTCCAGGGCTAAACGACTAATCCGAGTGTGATGAGATGCTATTTGGTATTACGATGAACATAGGATACTTTTTTTCTGGTTAAATAATATTGTCATGTAATTTTGAAAAATGACTGAACGGCCATAGACAGACGCGAAGGATGTTTAAATCTCTGTAGTACCTTGCGGTATAGCGGTCTGGTAGCTGAGAGGTGTATGCGCTTGTTTACTACTGTTTGGAGAGTGGACTCTGGTTCAAATCCCGGCGGAAGCAAACGTTTTTAAGAATTGTTTTTGATCGCATGAGCCACGCCAGGACGGTCAGGGGGCATCCATAAATTACGTGAGGTGAAATAGGGGAGGGGGGGGTCCGGCGAAATCTCACCAGATCTCACCAAAGGGGTGGGGGGGGGGTCTACGGAAATCTCACGTGAGATTTTGCGAAAAATTTGGGGACAGTAGAGCCAAAAAAAGAAAAGAAAAAAAAAGGTCTCAAACTTGCGGCAAAGTCGATTTTAGGAGGGTATTTCGTCAAAAAAGTTAGGGTGTGACCTAAAAAAAAGTTTCCAGGGCGATTTCTAGGGGGGGGTTCTCACGGACCAGATCTCACCAGAGGGGGGGGGTCCGGCCAGATCTCACGAAATCTCACCATGGGGAGGGGGGGGGGTCCAGAAATCCGGAAAAACACCTCACGTAATTTATGGATGCCCCCTCACCTGGTCGGATTCCATGTTAAACTGTAAATCCCAAAAATTTATGGTTGCAATGTGTGGCAAATCGTAGGCGGTCTAACAATGCTGTACGTTTTCACTTACGTTTACATTTTTTTTACGCGAAATTAATTCCTCAGGCTTTGTTTGTCTTTAAGTCAGTCAGTGAGTGATATGCACTAATATTACAGTAATATAAATGCGGAAGTAACTCTCTGTCTTTTTGTTACGTTTTGATGAGTAAATGGCTATACCGTTATGGATGGAATATGACAAGGAAATACTTTCTGTCTATAGGAAGGACACAGGAATTTTTTTTCCCGTTTGAATAAGAGTTTTCGTCACGAAATTTTGAGAACTTATCGAACGGTGATAGACAGACGGATTCGTGTGTTAGTCTGTAATGTTACGTTGGTTGCTCAAACTGTGATTTTTTTATTTTTTTAAATGGCATTTTGCCATGTTAGCCATACAGCCAGCTCAACGTGTGTGTTTCTCTTACAATGTAGACATTTCATTTCAGTGTGATTATATTCTATATTCTCTAAGGACGACACAAGACAAGCACAACATTTAATTAAAACCACCCATGCCCTTGGCCGGACTCGAACCGGCGACCCCTGCAACGCGAAGCAAGCACGCTACCCCTACGCTGCCGGGGTCGGCCAAACTATGCTTCTCGCGCTGTCTGTTAGTGTATGATTTGTTACTAAATTTCGTTTAGAGACAAAACTTATTATTTAGTTTAGATGTCGATTTGCTCTGCAGCATACTATCAGTTTGTGTCTGCCCAAAAGTTTCTGCCATCAGTTTCTTTTATCTTCTTTTTTCACATGCCTTGCAGGCATAAACCTGACCTAACGTGTAGCTCTGGAAGAGCATTAGCAGCTAAAGTTATTAGAACGCAAGAATCTGATGCTCATGCTGAATAAAGAATAAAAGACCAAGCTGATCTCAGTTAACCTCCCCCCCCCGCCCCTTCGTTTGTTTTTCTGTTTTTAAATATGTTGGAAATTTATTCTCTTCATGAAACAGTTTCGACGGTAGAATGATACAGTGATAACTTTCCCTTTTTATTTTATTCCGATTCGGTTTTGTTTGGGACAAATTTTACGTAACGTACAGCTTTCTATATCTAATTCCAACAATTAAATTCTAAGTCCACTCGTACGAAGTCGCGGGTAACAGCTAGTAATAATATAAATGGATGAAACTGGTTCCGTTTGAAATTATAGTTATTTTAATACTAGCTTATATGAAAGTATAACAGAAAATGCAGTTCGCGCTTTCTCTGTAGATACTTCATACACTTACAATATGAATTGTTTTTCTTTGCACACAAGTAATAACTAACAAATGTCTATTGTTTTTCGAACACAGGAGTTATAATTTTTGGAAAAATTCAGTAAATGTTTGACTATTTCATTAATAAAAGTAATAGTAAAAATAAAAGATATCATAGCTGTATTACATTTTGTATCCCAACAGTTCTTTCAAAATTCGTGTATGAGCAAGAAGAAAAGGTACTGGCTTTTGCCTGGTGGTTTTAAATGCTGCCATATCAACGTTGAGAACATACACTGAAGAGTTGAAACATTATGAACACTGCCCACCGCGAGATTAAAAGCCGTTTGGTGACGTTGCGAGTACGTCATGCGGTAAGTAAAATATATATGAGGAGAAGATATATATGGGCTGTCATTCTAGCGACGCGGCGATGCGTGTGCCAAACTGTGGGAAATCCACTGACATAATTTACTTTGTTAATGGACAGGTTGTTACTGTCCTGCGCCTGGCATACCGGAAACAGCGAGGCTGGTCGGCTGTTCGCGCACTAGTGTAGTGAGCATCTATGGGAAGTTGTTGAAGGACGGTGAATCCACGAGTAGGCGACAAGGTGGTGGACGTCCACGCCTCTTCACGTGGAGGCCCGCCCACTCCGCAAAGAAGGCAGAGTAAAAGGCACAAGTGTTTCAGAGCACACCGCTCAGCTCACATTGCTGAACATGGGGCTCCTCTTCAGATGGTCCCTAAGGGTTTCCATGCCGATGCAACGACATCTTCCATTACGATTGGAGTGGGCACGAGATCATTGAAATTGGACTGTGGATCAATGGAAACGTGTCGTCAAGTCGGATGGATCACGTTTCTTGCTATACCAGGTTGATGGTCGTGATACGCCGTCTCCAAGGCGAGTGGCTGTTCGAAACATGCACCGCGCCATGGACGCATACCGGTGCACTTTAGGGGACATTCACCTTGGCTGAGATCTGTGGTAATGATCGAAGGGACTATAACAACTTTGTACCATGTGAAAATTATTGCAGATGCCTTCCACAACGGTGATGTCATCCACCAGCAGGACAACTGTCCGTGTTTTCAAGCCCAGAATTGTGCTACAGTGATTTGAGGAGCAAGGTAGTATATTAAAGTTGATGTCTTGGTCGCCAAATTCACCTGATCTCAACTCAATAGAGCACATCTGGCCAGCACCACGCCCACAGACCACTGGACCGTAATTTAAGGGAACTGCGTGATCTGTGCGTATACATAAGGTGCCAAATACCTTCAATAAATAACAAGGATCTGTTGACTCCATGCCTCGTCTAATCACTTCTGTACATTAGTTCCAAATGTGGACCAACACTCTGTTAAGCAGATGGTCATAATGTTTTGACCCATCAGTATAGATCATGAGGCACAACGGAAAGTTTTTTAATCGTATGTATTCAACACAAGGTAAAAACAAAAATTATTTTTGTTCAGGGGGAGAATTTTCCCCTCGCTGTTCATATAATTTTAAATAACACCTCAAAGTGTCTGGGCCAGCCGCGAAAGAACCCAATTCTCCACCACAGCCGCTGTGTTCCCGCTCGCTATGCCGCCAAAAATTCTCGCTTTTCTTTCCGCTGCTTTTATTGTGCTGGGCGCCAGGCCGGTCCGTCGCTGAATGTTTCACGAATGCGGCTTTGTTTCGCTGTGGAGCAGAAATCCTCACGCTGCACCGGGTTTATGTCTGGACCACACACGAAAACGTTTGTACAGCAGCACTCGCCCACATGCATACCTGCTGTTATTACGAACCACAGACGTATTAAATACAATGACCAAAGATATATATAGTATATAGTTTTAATTTATCTTCTTCTGAATTAAGCTTTGAATTTTACCCTTTTTTTTTAATTTAAGCAGTTACCAGCTGACCAATGTGGCTGTCCTGACTGAAACAGGCGGTAGACAACGTTATGTTCAGACATACAATTTCATTCATCTGTGGTCAGTTTTAAATAAAACTATTTCGTAGTTATACAACCAGTTGTAATTAGATTCATTTGTGTGGATTTTTAAAAATTTAATTTTATTGAGACTGTGCGCATACTTTGTTGGCAATATCCCTAATCACACATTTTTCTCTGTGTTCTTGTACCCTCCTACTTTTGGCCTCTGCTAATTTTAATTTTAAATTCATTCAGAATTTTCGGTAAATTATTTATTACTTCCATTGCTAATTAATACCACTCCCTGACTCTCTTAAAAATAAAAACAAAATTCTTACAAACTTATGACTGAAATTCAGTTGCAGCTTATGGTCATGGTCATCTTTTCCCATCCATTCACCACTCTTAAATATTACTCTTATATATTATCATGCCTAATAACCAGTGTACGTCTCGTACTCTTCCAGTATTCTCTTCACCTTTCTCCTATCTTCCAACGAATTCCATTCCAGCTCCTTTATCGTATCTGTTATTGAACGTGTTCTGTAGCAATTTCCAGAGACAAATCTAGTAGCCCTCTTTTGAAATCCCCTTTCTCAATACCTGAATTTGATATACAAAAAGTGACTCTCATACTACACCACCATACAGTATTTAAGCAATGGTGTGATCAAAGTTTAGTAATTCCTTCACTTCCCTAGCACATCCCCTCATCACTCCCTTCAATAGTAGAATTATTTTGAAGTCTCTTCGTACCACGTGCCTAAATGTATCCTGCCCACTTGAGTTTAGTATGCCAAAATTTTTGGTTTTAAGGGCTTCAACAAGCAATTTGCTCCGTGTCCAATAATCACAATCAACCTTTACTTTTCTATCTGTGTATCTTCATCCCATGTTTACCTACCTAGCTAGATCCTGCCTAAGTCACCCTGAAACTGTTCACATAAGATAGAAAATGCAGATTTAACAGAGTTACGGCATGTCAGAACTCTACTCGTTACCACCAAGAGGAGTACAAAGAATGTAAGTCTCGAATTGCCTGTAATCCTACGGTTACTAAACACACGCTCTTTCTACCATATCGGATGGTTTGCCTAATCCTATACGGTTGTAATCAGCTTGTTCAGATGCAAAAAAAAAACAAAAAAAAACCCACACACTATAGTAACGATCGTCTGACTAGGGATCAAACAACTGATTCAGAATCCGTGGTAATAGTTGTGCAATTATAAACATTTCAAAAGTTTGCTGCTCCTAATTAATCTAAACACTCTGGATATTGCGTAAAAGAATTACAAAAAGCGTACCTTTAAATTAAGTTTACTTGCTGCGGAGGAACCTAGAAACATCTTTAACTTAATGAACTACTCTACTGAGGTCTAGCGGGAGCCTTTGCATACTATCGGCCACACGTAGGTTTTTATTTTCGTGCCACTGCTTGCGACTCTTCGTGAAAGTCTTCAGCGATCATTACTACAGAGCGACATTGTTTGTTCCGTAACCCTCTTATTCAGATGAGCTAGACATAGTAAACCTCCGTTTGTTCACAAAGACTTCCTGGAAATTTCTAGTCCGCTGTTGCCATTAATGAAATTTTCCTATCGGAACTTCTCAGCATCTCGAAAGTGTTTCTGAGAAAAGTTTTGTTACATATCAAAAGCACTGCGTTCGCTGAAAGTGAGGGAAATAAATCTAAAGTAGCTCTAAAATATTCGCAACTGATTGACTTAACTACTCGTATAATTTAAGTACACAGAACATCCTAGTACTATAAACTGATTTATTACTAGTCGTAGTTTAAAAGTGTAGCACCATCCATAGGCCAAAAGCTATTTTTACAGTTCACTTTAGTGATATCTGGACAAAAATTAGACATCTAAGAAGAAACAACCTTAACAATTATTATGAGAGAAGGAAACATTACTTTTTATTACTCTAACCGAAAAAACGGGCAGCGTTAAAATGCTCGTGTCCTTTCCTAAATTTCATTGTACATGTTGCAGGAATAACTCCTACAAATAGAAAGGTAGGAGTACATTTTTTATCATAAGCTCCAAGAGAAGTCACCTTCGTTCATTCGTTGTTTTCTTTTTTTTGGGGGGGGGGGGGGGGATGGCGGTTAGGAAAGGGAAGTAATTCGGGTAATTCAGCCACAACATTCTGAAAGGACAGTTCTGGCATTCGCTCGAATGAAATTTTCAGAATGTCCGGACAAGGATTTGAACCCACGTCCTCCCGAATACCAGGCGTGAGTATTTATTTATTTATTTATTGCCTTGGTACACAAGTTCGAGGGCGTTAACTATTTAATTGTTCGTCCTCCCCTGTCGATAGCTCGTCGTCATTAAGGGCTGTCCAATCTAAGGAATAAATGTGTTTTCACCTTGTGAAACTACACAGGTCTTTAAATATGAGTACTCCTCCCTAACAGAAAAGAACAAAATCCCGGCAGCCGAAGCTTTATGAAACCACAAATCTCAACTGCCCATCAAACATGAACCCTCCGGGAAGCGTAGAGTAAAAATCTAGCACCTGTAATTTCCCTCCAGTCGATGGTCTCTTCCCATCTTCCTCTGAATCTTACAACAAGTCAAAAGGATCTCAAAACTATTAAGTAAAAATTTGTTTGAAATAAACTTTATCCACTTAAGTTTAATTCACAGTTTTATTTTACGAAGACTCATCGATCGGTATTATATTTCTCTCAGAAGATTTTAACAAGTAAATTTAGACTTTACCAGGTAATTCATTTGTTCTAAATACGTACAACAGTTCTATGCTAATTTCTGTTACGTTCAGAAAAAATATTAAAGCTTCTTGAATTTTCATTAACTGTTTCTATTATTTCTTTAATTTAGGTGTACGTTTCACAATGATGATTAATATGTGTATCCAATTAATAAAAGTCCCTAACAGGTTCTAACAATATATATTGCAGAATGCTCAATAATAAACAATTTTTCTTCTGAAGTGTCAATTTACTGTTTATGACCTGAGGATGTTAAATGTCGACTCTCTCTAAACAATATTAATGACTTACGGCTTCACTGAATCTGAGTTATGCAGCTAACAACCTTGGTACATTTGACCGAGAGTGGTGGGTGAGCGGTTAACGTTCTGGCCTCGCATGCGGGAGGACGCTGGTTGGAATCCCCGTCCAGGCATCCAGATTTTGTTTTTCCATGGTTTCGCCAAATCACTCCAGACGAATGTCGGGATGCTTCATTAAAATGCCCTGGCCGAGTTCCTTCCCGTGCCTTGTCCCCAGTCCCATCCCGCTTCTAATGACCTCGACGTTGACGTGGCGTAAAGCCATAAGTAAAAAAATGCGTCCCTGTCTAACTAATGACCAATCTCTGTCTCATTTAAACCACGGCACTTTTATGTTGCCTCGATGAAAACTCAATCTATCTTGGAGTGACTATAAGAAAGCCATTACTAACAAAAAAAAGTGAAAAAAAAATTTACTCCCATCTACTTCTCAAAAATGTATACTTGGATAGATTCAGTCAGCACTTAAACACACTTTACCTACGCTGAAAATTAATAAAATGGCTCACCCTCGTACAGTACATACAATTTTGCACCGGTAACTGGCAAAAGGATCCCGTCCAAACTTGGTCCCTATTTATACTTTCTGTCTAAACATTTTCTTCTGATACAATTTATCGACGCATCTTGGCGGACCAAGCGCGGTGGGTTAGCAGCAACGCTCTGGCCTCGCATTCGGGAGGACGTGGCTTCGAATCTTCATCCGGTAATGCAGATTTGGGTTTTCCATGCTTTTCCCAAATCACTGACCCTTTGCAGAAATGATGCCTGAACAGCTCGAAGTGTGTCAGAAAATGTCTGGAAGTAAATGGTCACCTTTTTGGCACCTGCCGTAGACATGGCTGCAAATAAGTAAGAAAAAGCATTTAAAAAATCAATTTCGTCATTATCCTTTAAAATTACCTTCCACGTTTACAGAATGAAAATTACATGTAATTATTTAAACAATAATTAAAATTATACACAAAAAACGCGAATATTCATTTTTCTGTGAGGCTAACAGAAAAATGAGTCAAGCAAACTATTTTTATTTTTTCATGAGGAATCGGAATCTTCCAAAAAAAATAGGGGTTCCCATTTAAAAGAATTAAGTTGACCTTGTTGTAACGACAACAGCGCCACCTGTGAAAAAACCAATATCACATAATTGTAGCCCCCTACTGTACGATTATTTTTTATATAGGTTATTGTTTGTTAAAATGCTTTCTTTCCGAAATATTTCCAGAAAACATATTAAATGCCCCACCCTGTATTTATGAGTCGGGATCTGTAGTCGAATAGAACATTTACCAAGAAAATTACGAAAAATGATCTAGAAAACGTAAACCGGTCAGTGGCCGCAATTCTTAATAGCCCCTCCTCAAATCTAGGATGGCGGCGTTTTTTATACTGTCACCATAACTGCTGTTTTAAGTGGATAATAGCATTTTTGAACTTGTGAGCTGTTATCATATCCTCTGCAACCCGCTACGTATCTGATAAAGCTAGGACTACGCTTACTGGACTTGCTCTGACCACAACTCATAATATAATCTCCTCATCAGTCTCACAATATAGTTAGCCGAACAAGATGACAACAGCAAGCCGGAAACACTGAGCGAGCCCTGATTTCATTACCGCCACTTGTTGACTGCCTTCCGGACGGATGTGCTGCCTGCGCGGTGCTCATTAAGGCGCTAATTAAGTTGTAGGTAGCAGCAGCAGCAACGGGCCAGCCAACAAGTAGTTGGTCACGTGTAAGAGGCAGATACCACAAGAGACTGCAGAGCTGCTGTCGCTCAGGAGACGTTGTCTGGTTAATTAGTATATCATGTGCAGCGACTCCCTTCGTGGAACCATTATTCTCAGTCAGCTTGTTTATCTTGTCAATAATGCTCAGCAAGTTTAATGAAGATTCCGCGAATGTGATTCCATTAGATTATTAATTAACTAGCTCTTCCCTGTAACTTCGTACACCTGAGCCAAATTAGCTCTCAATTATTTTGTAGTAGACTTGAACTTTTCATCTTTTATTTACCAGTATTTGATGCATTTTACGTAAGTACAAAATATGGTATATTTTGCAGTTTGTCTCCTTACTACAGAACTCGCTACAGTGATCAAAATATTATGTCCAGCTACAGATTAGCTTTTAACGATTAGCATCATGTTAGATCTTGTCTGACAATAAATAAATTCGTTTACAATCCAACCGACGTGTCGACTTCCCTAGACTACAGCAATTTATCACATTCAGAGACTGTGATAGAAAGAATCAAGAGATAATGTTAGGATAGAGTCAAATTTCTTTGATACTGGTTTCATCAGATGTACCTAAAATCTGAATTATTCCCCATCACATTATCTAAATTCCACGTATTAGTCATTTGAATGGTAATTGACTCCTTTTTAATTGCTTGCGACTTTACTTCGACATCGACGTCATCAGAGGTGGGAAAGAACTGGACGCATGGAACGGGAAGGAATTTGGCCTTAGCTTTTTGAAGAAACCATTCCAATTTTGGTTTTTCATGGTTTCCCTAAATCACTTCAGGCGAATGCTTCCTTCAAAAACGCCATGGCCGAATTCGTTCCCGTTCCTGGTCCCCAGTCCCATACCTCCTCTAATGACCTTAGCCGTTGACGAGGCGTAAAGCAAAAAGTAAAAAAAAAAAAGGTCTTTCGATTACTAGCGAGCGCATTGTCGCCATAACAGAAATTCCCCGGGCTTCCACACGCTGCTAACAACAATGAGTGGACCAAATTAATAATCCCTCATTATGAATACTGAAAGAAATAATCTTGAAAAGCCCAATATAGTTCATTTAAAATGTAACCAAATTAAAACAATACTGATTAAAGTGTAATATGAATCTGGCATCAGTCATATTGGTGATGAGGCATGGAAAGATATTGGTATAAATATTAAAAGTAATGCATAGAAGGGATAAGATGACCATCACCACAAGCTGGCACTTGATTTCAGGCACAAGGGTGTGGTAAGAGTCTCTTTTTTTGGGTAAGGGTGTCAGGGATTGGTATAAGTCATGCCATTAATTTCGAACACACTATACTGATAGTGTTATTAGTGGTTACCAAGAAGAGTAAAGGAGACACTAGAGATCACAAAACACCCATACTATATAAACGACGATAACACCTATAACTACAATAACGACGATAAGGGAGCAGTGCAAACTACGTGGCTCGGACCAGGCCGGGGGGGGGGGGGGGAGATGGCTAAGGCTACGATGGCCTACGTGGGGAGAGTGGGGAGTTTCCGAGCCAGGCCACGTAGCTTTCCTCTCATAATATTTTTCACAATTAAAATGAGGAACAGTGCATACAACAGCATGTCAATATTTATTTCCATTAGTTAATTATCTCCTTGCATAGTCTGGCAGGAGAAAACAGTACAAAATGCCTTCTGGAATCAAAAGGGAAAAAAGCTTCGTGCTATGTGCTACATGCTACGTGCTAGTGAGGGGGGGGGGGGGGGGGGGTAAAGGAAAAAGCCACGTAGGTCTACGTGGGGGGAAGGGGGATTCTCAGGAGGCCATAATGGAGCTACGTGCTACGTGGTTTATGGAGCTCCCTAACGACTTTAATCTTCAAGACGCTTGGCTGTCTTTAGTGTTGAAGGAGAACGCCCGCCCCCCTCCTCCGGGTCCACTAAACACGAGATGGATCGCCCCTTCCGATTGGCCATGTGAACCGAATTCTTTAGGCGGGTTGTCGGCCACGGGTATGTAACAACATCCAACACCGGTAGAAAACGCAGTTCATCCCAAGAAGGAGTTCGCAGTATGATAGTCGAAACCTGGGTTTTACACATCAAGACACGGCGTCACCCCGACAGCCAAGATTCTGTATGACGGTAATGGTGTGTCTCTGGCCAGTGTAATATCTTTTTAAAGGCATATGGAAAAACCTATTGGCTGTTTATCTGAGACCATACTTCCGAAAACATCTCAAATAAGGCGAATTTTATGTCCCCAAAAGGTGCACCAATCACAATCAAGTGTGATCTTTCTATACGCTCTGCTGAGAGTTTTAGAATATTATCCAGGTCATTTTAAGAAAAAAAGGTTTTCAAGAACTGTGTGTATCATTCTATCCATCTTCAGAATTATGAGAATTACCCAAGTCATAGTCGAATGCCAAACACTCTCGTGATTGGGACGACTAGGTCATTTGGAGCGGGAAAGGAATGGGGACAGGGAGAGGGAGGAATTCGGCCATGGCCAGTTTTAGGCAGGAGTGATTTCGGGAAACCTTGGAAAACCGCAATCTGAATTGCGGGAGGGGGTTTTGAGCAGGCATCCTACCGAATGGCAGACTCAAGTATCACCGCTCACCCACCACGCTCAGTACAAGGGTTGCATTTTTGATGGCGAAATTAATGAACAGCAAATGAAAATGATATTAATACAGACCACCCTAATATGAGAATACGTCCTGTTAAGAACATTGTACTGCATTTTTCAATTATAACTCCATTAAAAAGCCCGGTTTGCTGGATCTATATATGCATTTTTAAAAATAGGTATAAACTGATATATGGCTTGAAAATAAACTGAAACAGCGTAATTACAAGTGATAATAGCGTGGGAATCACATTAACACACTCCGATAACTGAATTCTGCGCCGTGACAGGCTTTCGCTCCGGGTTTACGATCTAATTATACCGGTGTATTTTTATAAAGGTCTGCTGTGAACTGCAAAGTGCTACCAAAATTTCTCCGACTTCTTTATTCCATAAAATCAACAACCCATTGCTTAATCTGAGGCTAGACTATTCATTGTGTACATTCCTTATTGTAAAATTAGTGAAAAAGTTATTAAAGAAATTTCTAGTTGTTAATATCTACTGTTAACTCTATTTCTATTTACTTTTTAAAAGTGCAAGTTACTTCAATCCTCAAAGTTCCAAGATAATTACTATTTTTTATAAAATAAAAAAAATTCGATTTTAAAATTGTCAGAAGATTGTAACCAACATTTGCGCCCCATAGTACGTGTTTGACTAACGATTTTAAAAGGTAAACATTTTCTCTTAACGATTCACATTAATTTTTCTTTGTGGAACTTGCATGGTTTTTCGTGCCAAATCTCTAGATTTCTCAGTTGTATGTGTTTCAAGAAGATACATATTACAATAGGAAATAATAACTGTATCTTACTTCCATCTAACATTAGTTACATGTAATTTATGTTTATTATGAACAATAAAGAAATAAATTTGACCATGAATCTAAGTGCACCTTTTTCTAAAAAAATTCTATACTGTTTTCCGAAAAAATTAACATCCTGCTACTTTGCAAAAAGTCATTAACGTTAATGTGTCTTGTCAAAGATCTTACTATTATTAACACAACCGTTTTCTTTAGCTAGTTATAAAAGAGACCACATGTTTGTTGAAATTATTACTTCCAACATGTTTTATTGTCCGTGTGGCTGGACCGAATAGCTTGACAGATGAAATATAGGACGTCAGTAGAATGTATTACTAGTAATAATTACTGAATATATGCCAATAGTAGATAATTGTGGTTCTGATGTGAAAAATTAAAATGCAGAACTATCTCATGTTGTTTTCTTCTGCACGTTGCTGCTGTACGCCACAATCGCAACTCCTGTAAGAGCACTATAGCAAGTCATGATACGGCGTTGTATACATCACACAAAACTCAATTAAACTTAACACCCCTGTGTGTGACTCAGATGATCCTGTTACTGGAAATACATAAGCCTACAAGTCAGAGAAACGATGGATAAATTCAGTTTCTAAAAGATGATTTTTGTTCTGTGATTGTTATCATTAGTAAGAATTTGTTTTTATTCTGTTTATAGGCCAGGTTGACATGTAACGTGAGTTTCTGCATTGGTCTGCAAAGCATGTAATATTCTTCACGCTCTGTATGGTACCATTCTTCTTACGAAACATTTATTTCTGCAGTGGAAATTCAGTTTAATAACAAAAAAATATGTTTTCCAGTTACTGACACTATTTCTTTCCTGAGTTATAAAATTTAACTTTCACATTGATTTCATAGGTGCTAGTTTACGCTATCCATTTTTGTTTAAGCTTAAAAATTAATAACGACTGAAAATAACAGACCAGGAAAATAATCCGTAGTATTTCGTGTTAAAGAGAGGGGTGACTCCATATCAGTCTCCAAAGGAAAATAATTATCAGCATATTTGTCACTCTGGTAAACGTGAAATAATGTATGAAATAGTTAAATAATTCGATAGCGTCATAGGTCATTCACCTTATAAATATTTTCGTGTACTAGAACACCATATTTGGTTACGTCATTGTTTTTTAAATCCTATTATATACTACTGGTGTACGAGTATTCCTTGCCTATTTCAGCTATTTTGCTACCAAACAATACACACAACTCCGATCGCACGTCAGATTAAGAGTTAAATCCAGAGGTAGAAGGTTCATCGGATTCCTTTGAATGAGATGCAGTAAATCGACTTGTCACAGTTCAGTAAGGACAATTTCTTTAATCCCAGATCTACAATTTATCGCATAATTGGAAACACGGAGAAATTTACCACGGTTAAATATGGTATTAAAGGAATATAGCAACTCTACCCTATATTATGCATCAAACAGATAACTTCCGCTTCCCAAGCTAGGCACCTTAGCATTTTTTTGTTATTACTAGCTGATACCCGCGACTTCGTACGCGTAGATTAAGAATTTCTTTGCCAGAATTGATTATAAAAAAGTTGTTGGTAGCAAAGGATTAGCCCCAAACAACACCGAGTCGGTATAATAAGACCGGAAACCCATCACTATATAATTCTACCATCGAACCTGTCTCTTGAAGAGAATCAATTTTCAACATATTTAAAAACAGAAAAACAAACGAATGTGAGGGGATGTGGGGGGGGGGGGATGTTAACTAAGGGCAGCTTTATTTCAGCTTGGACTTTTCTTCTTTCTTCAGCATGAGCATCCGATTCTTGGGTTCTAATAACTTTAGCTGCTCGTGCTCTTCTAGAGATACAACGTAGGCCACTTTACGCCCGCAAGGCATGTAAAAAAAGAAGGCAAAATTAACTGGTGGCAGAAACATTTAAGCAGACACAAAGTAAAAGGACAGAGAAAATCGACGTCTATACTAAATAATACGATTTTTCTATAAACGAAATTTATTTAAAAAATATACACTAACATAATGAGCGAGAAGCATAGCTTCAGCAAGCAACGTAACACTACAGACTAACACACACATCCGTCTCTCCGTCACTATTCGATAAGTTCTCAAAATTTCGTGTCTACAACTGTTAATCACACCAAAAAAAATGTCCTGTCTCCTCCCTACAGATTTTCTCGTCAATATCGGAATAGGCATTTAATTGTTAAAACGTAACATAAGACAGAGACTTACTTCTGAATTTATAGTATTACTACTGCAGATCACACACACACTGACTACGAATCACCCCTGGTGGATCAATATAACGTAAAAAAAGTGTACATCTACAGCATGGCAAGACTACCTACGAATTGTCTCGGATTGCACCCCTAACTTTGTGATATCTACAGTTTAACATTCAATCCGAATAACCGACGGCACAGGCGTGACTGTTACGATCAAAAACAATTTTTAAAAATCTTAGCCTCCACGGGGATCTGAACCGGAGACCACGACCAAAACGTTAGTAAGCAAGCGCTTTAACCACTGAGCTAGCTGACCGCTACACGGAAGAACAGTACAGAGACCTCCATATCCATCGCGTCTGTCTATCGCCGTTCAATAATGTTTCGAAATTATAAGACAACATGTATTATTTATACAGATAATTTTTCAATCAAATGTAGGCAGTATATTTCTCCTTGTTTCAAAGGATAAGTGTTTCACCGAGATCGGATGAAAACTGTGGATTTGTATGAAGAACAAACAAACATAGATACATTCATCTTTATATATATAGATTATTCTTCTTCACATTCTCAATACAATTACACCGCAAAACGCAGACACGAGCCATTGAAGGACGGTCGATAGCTCTCTGGAAAAGTATAGAAAATAACAGCATATTTTTGTTTAACACCATTCATGCTAGATCGTGTAGGATATATTTCGGTGAAATTAGGTATTTGATTATCTCCAACCATTACAACCAAATTGAGACATCATAATCATTTTTAGCTATCAAATATTGATGGCGATAAGAGCCTAGAGGAAACTAGTCTGTAAGATGATGAAGCTAAGGTAATCGATGGTTATCACTGACGAAAGTAAATTTTATTCTTCGTTATTTATGTACGAGTAATGACAGATACATTGAAGATTATAATCTTTCTTGTCTTATTCATAAACCAAAATAATAAAGTGAAAAGGAAGGAAATTTTTATCGTCCGTGTTTTGTGTGTGTGTGTTTGTTCTCCGCTGACTGATGATTGCATGCAGTTTTGTTAATTTCATTCCCGTCTAGTTGGAAAGTCTGGAGCTAATTTTTATGGCCCCTCTTTAAGAATACTCCATCAAAACAGTAGTTTCGTTTTTTCCGCTGTGCTACCGGCAGTGAGGACTCTGATTTTTATTACCTGTATCACTTATCGGTCCAGCGGTGTTTTTGAAGTGAAACTTCTTTGCGCATGGTAAGAAAACATTGTTAGCGTTACGCGTAAGTTCTCATGCGCACTGCAGCTGCGGGCGGTAGTGAGTATTCCGTACATCGTTTTCAGTTATTTCGCGTTACCTTTTCTACGCATCATCTTATAAGATGCGTGATCTGGAGACTGCGCTCGTCGTTTATAGCTATTGGCTAAAGAACGGTCACTTGCCAGCCGTCACTCGCAAATCAACAACCACCATATTACAACCGTTCCTTCATGTTACTTTTTGTTTATTTACGACAACTGGATGCAGAAATTCATGTAAGGAGAAGGGTATTCAATGTTTACGTTATTTTATCTGTATCAGTTATAAGAACTAGGTTAAAGCATAATCTAAGAAAGTTTTTGGCAGACGACAAAAAACAATTAAGTTTATTAAAATCTCAGAGAAACGCACATAATGTCGAAATGTATCAGTCAAATAAATAATAGTTATTCGTTTTCGAAATTATAGTCTCCGTAGTTTAAAGTAATTTGCATTTATTTATTTAAAATTATAACCAAATACTCTGATAATCTAGCTAGAGTAACGTACTCATATAAAGAATGATATCGTTAAAAATGATTCTTATTCGTTTTTTCCTTTTAAGCTTTTCCAGAATAAATTCCTACTACCATTGTCGATGATACCCTTAGTTTTTGATACATGTGTTAGCTATTAAATGAGATTTAAGCTTACCTTTTCATGTAGATTTAAATCATCAAGGATATGACTATGTACTGTATAAGCGATGTGACATTCGCAATTCAACAACGATGTTATTGCCGCAAAATAGCAGTGAGCAGAGATACTAGAAAGTATTTACACAGTTTAATAAATATGCAACTGCTATGAAATTAATTGCCATAATACAGGTATTAAGTTTGATTTCCGTAGTATTTTGTTCTTAAAAAAATGTGTATTGAATATTTGGAACAGTACTCGATTGTTTACATTTACAAAAAAAAAAAAAAAATTGTTAAATAATTGTTAACTATCGAATTTGTAAATGTTATTATACTATTTACTAATTTTGAATTAAAAATATAAAATTTACTATTTTTATATTGTATAATATTGAGTATTTTGACACTTTTTAACATTTTTCATGCATATTTTAAATATTTTTCATATATATTTCTAGATTTTTGTGTTGCATATAATCCGGTCTCCACTGATCACCATAAAACCTTGTTACTGGCATCAGTTGTAGTGATTTTTATTTTCGACATTACTGTTGTATCCAGCAGGGACCAGCTCCAATGTTCTAGTCGAATACGTTGGTTCCATACAGCTTATATGTGATTTACCTTCATCGTTCTTAGGGGCGTATTCGTCTTCCACATGCCCATTCTTCGAAAAGTTTTCGGTTGATGTAGGTTGACGCCAATGTGGTAATCACTGTCATTGCTAAAGCTGACTGGTCTCATTTCTGAGCTCACTGACATAAAGACTGGTGGATGAGTTTGTAACGTACATTTACAATACCTAACATTGGGTACGAGATTTCGGACAGCTCCTGCAACAGATTAAATCCAGTAAACCCATATTTCATGGAGATGAAAAGGAAACAATGGGTATTTTGTTTCACAACATTAGAATTATTACACAAAAATTGAAATTATTGAAATGAAGTAGACTTGAAAGGCTAAAATTTAATTTCAAGAAAGTCTCGTAGTTATCAGAGTAATGGTGCCTAAAAAAAATGCAAGTTTACACTAAAGGAATTTAAGCTGCGTTGTCAACTGATTCCTATCACTTTTACTAATGTAAATTAAGCAAATATTGAAGCAAAATTTCTTGACAATTTGGTTACGCCTTAGACAAATTTTTATATAAAAAACAAAATCTGTATCAAAATACATAAATAAAATATACTGAAACTGAAGTAGGTACGACAAGCAGTGTGAGAGAAGAGAGAGCCTACGCTATGTGGTTATTTCTCGAGTTATGGGGCTCATACAGACATCTGGCAGAAACGTGCGTTGGGTATCAAAGGAGGCGTAATATTACAGCGGTATGGCCCAGCGTGCTCTGTGTTAAATCTTCATCAAATATAAGACTTTATGGTACATTTGTGAGGAAAATAAAACTCTGTATTACCGTCATGAAGAAAGTCAAAGCATACAGTGTTTCATTCCGTTTAAATATCATTGGCTGTCTGCAAGATAAACAATCCCCTAAAATTGTAAACGTCTAATGCTTTTTTTTTTTTTACTTATGGCTTTACGCCTCGTCGACGGCAAAGGTCATTAGAGGAGGAATGGGACTGGGGACAAGGAACGGAAAGGAATTCGGCCATCGCTTTTTTGAAGGAAGCATCCCGGTATTCGACTGGAGTGATTTTGGGAAACCACGGAAACGCAAATCTGGATGCCCGAACGGGGATTCGAACCTACGTCCTCCCGAATGGGAGGCCAGAGCGCTAACCATTCCCCCACCACGCTCAGTATGTCTATTGCATCTGTATTAGAAAATATAAATCGACTTCAAGTACCCATTCTCAGTTCACACAATGCAGCCATTTTGATTTTGGCTTTCAAAGCCAAATAGCTTCCCCTTAGTTCGACATCGGAAAACAATTAAAGCAGTAATTATCTCGCTAGCTGCAAGTCATTATAACAATAGACTACTTTTTAAATTACTTAATTGCTTTGGTTTGCATTTCTAATATAATTTATTACATTTAAACATTATTTTGTTCATTTTGTTTTGGTTCTAGTGAAATTCTCTTATATACCATGTTTATTGAACTTTTACTGTAACATATGTCCTCGCTATTGTGGAACAAAAGATGCAAAAAAACACTTTGTCAAAACTATTCACTGCAGAAACTAGATTCAAACCAGGTACAAACCGAGGAATCATGCAGTGGCAGATCCAGGGGGGGGGGGGGGGGGGGGGGGGAGGGAGGGAGGGCTAAGGGGCTCAAGCCACGGCCCCCAAAGGTATTTAGGTCCACCTCCGATATCGACAATTTTTGAGATTTGGAGACTGAAGCCTCCCCCAAACCAAAATCCGCTCGAACCAAAATAAACCAAGATCCTGGATATGCCAATGGAGGGAATGGATAGTTAATGAGAGAAACTAATCAGCCACAATGGGATGGTCACAATGTAGTTGTTGATGTCGATCTTTCATTGTTGTCAACACTATGTGAAAGTGAATCAAAGGAAGAAAATATTTTAAAAAATTAGAAAAGTTCTTGTCGCGAACACATAGCATACGATAGTGTAGTGTTTCATCCCTGTGATATATACCTGTGAAGATTAAACGGTTTTGAGCATTTTTCATCAGATCGGTGTTCGCAGGCAATAACAGATATCTTCCTGAATCCAGAACACCGAACGTTCCAGATGGAATAATGGCTGGTGTGTAACATACCACAGCGCAGTTCTTCCTAGAAGAAGCCGAAGCCTGTGGGCACCATCCAGAGAGCGTAGAAAACTTTTATTCTGATCGTGAAAACCATTCAGCTGCATCTTTTTGTGAAAGGTGAGGCTGTTTATAGATAAGAGATTAACCTTAACATTGAAATGTCTAGGCTCGTTATGCCGAGAAAACATTTACGTGCATGAGATGCAAGATTTTAATTATTAAAAAAATGTTCTTTTAATATTTATTTTTAATTGCAAAAAGCAGGCTTAAATTTAAATTACACCCTCTAATTACAAAAGGAAACACGAGTGCGGAATTAAAAGAAAAGAGTACATTTATAAAATAAAACACAAAGAAATATATGTTTGTTTAAGATTACACAAAAAATTGAACTCAGCCAGCAAAAGAAAAAGAACAGAAACTGAAAGACAATAAACAAATTGTTCCCAGCTAGGGAGAGCACGTTTCTTTGAATAGTCCGCGTACACACACACATGCGGACTACACGGGGTCCAGCCCCCAAGTGCCCGCGACAGCTTGACCACACTCACCCCCCGCCTCCGGGAGTGGCATCTCTACCTGCGACAAACAAAGACACACACGCGCGCCAGGAACCTGTCGCCAGCAGGAATTGCCAACCTTCCCTGTCTCACAAAACGGCTGGATGAAATGTCTCACAAATGGAGAGGTGACGGAAAATCAATGACAGCAGAGGCTGGACATTACATAGCCCCAAACCTCTGGCTGAAGTCTTTCTTGACGAAGAAAACTGAATGTCCGTGGTTTGATGTCCCATAATTTTCACTTCAGTTCTCGTTTCCTTCAAACTTTGACGCCACCACACAACTGTTACTGCCCAACTGACACAAGAAAACCAGTGTTAAAATGCCCGCATTTTGAAATGAACGGTGATGGGCCTGAAGCATTGTTTCACTTCTACTTAATTACATTTTAACTGACATTTGGCTGAGTCCTTATCGAACAGCAACAACATACAAATTTTTGAATCTTTTCTTAGTCTAATGATTTTCTATAACAAACATACATTCATTTTACTAATCTCGGCTGAGTCTATGATCTAATCTCTTGAAACATACAATTATTATATTATTATTTAATGTAAATTTAACACAAAAATTCTCGCAACCTTTTAATACTGCTGAAAGATGCTGATTCTCAAGAAAATCAAGTTACAGACAAATTATTGCACATTTTACATTGATATTATACAGATATACTCGTAAGAAAGTGTATTCAGTTGTCAATTGAGTTTGAATCAGAAAATCGCGACCATCGAAGCCTTGGTTTACTGTGTTTGCGTGGGAGCAGAGCAGTCCGGATGAGACATTGTGGCTCCGTGGTCTCTAGCTTCTCGACTAAGATATCTCTGCACACCCAGCGGCTTATCCGCTTTAATGATTCACGCTCCAACAGCATTCGTCATAGCCGGGCAGGGAATTAAGCCACCGGTTTACGGTTGTTTGAAGTGTTTGCCCTTCGAATGAATTTCCACTCAGAACTTATAAGGGAGAGGTCACTTATCTTCAAATGGCTGAGCAAATTAAAAGTCCACGATCGGCAGCAGTAAAGTAGGGCACATTAAAACCCGTTCGCAAGTTCAGAAAAGAGGTCGCATTACTAATTACGCTGGTTAAAGCAGTTTGAAGCGTAAAAACTTTTGTACTTAGTGTGTGGTGAAACTAGTTCTGTCATTAGACCTTATATCGCTTCTTTACCACAAAAAAATGTCATTATGAATTTCACTTCCCTGTAAAAGAATGCTTTGTGGTAACTCAAAATTGTATTGACTCTTTGACGTATCTAATTATATAATTATATTGCATATACTTCCATTAATAACATAATGGAAGCATGGTGACTGTTTACTCATGTAAATTATTACCAAAAGGTTTTTTTTGTTTGTTTGTTTACGAATTACTTAGCTGCTTTCATACTAAACCGAGATTGATAAATGAGGAATAATTTTTAAGAAAGAAAGTTTCCGGAATTTTTTTTTTATTTTTTTTTTTATTATTTTTGCGGTGAACCATTTATTTTCCTCCATACCTATCAAAATCGATAAATGAGGTAAAGGTTTAAATATTAAGGCCTCTGCATTCAAAATACCATAAATTAAGAAAGAGATTTATCGAAATTCAAAACACAAAAGCATTAAATATCGAGGTCACGCGTATGAGCCAAGTCGAAATTTTCGCATAGGTCATCTAGTAGGCATTTTGGAATAAACGTTTGTAGTTTGTACGTACATGCTGAAGGAATATCACAATGTAATATCATCACACAAATTCCTTCCTCTAGTTTTCAAATATTCCTTATAAAGATCGAAATAGTGTCCGAAGATGTTCTACGTGGTATGCTATCATCTTTAATGATTGGTCGATTTTGAAGATAAGGATGCTCTGAAGTTCATGCCGTCGAAGAGCAGAAACACAACTACAACAGACACCACCTTTTGTATAGATCATCAGTCGAAAAATTGAACGTGCGAGAATCACTTGTTAACCTCGTTCAGTTAAGTCTTGGAAACGTTAGAGAAAACATGCTCACAACTTTCTATTCTTCAGTAAGATATCCTCGTGTATTTTTACTATCATTACATTATCCAATATTTTGCATTAAAAGGTTTATTAATTTGATAACTATCGATAATAATAATAATTAATCGATATTAATCGATTTTACTATAAATTAATAAGGGCTCGCACCATAGAGCTTAAAGATCCTAAAGAGCCGCACCACAGGTATATCCTAGGGACCTACAGATCCTAAAGAGCTACACCACAGGTATACGATAGGGTCATACTGATCCTAAAGAGCCGTACCAAAGGTATAGACTAGGGGCATACAGATCCTAAAGAGCCGCACCACAGGTATAGGCTAGGGGCCTACAGATCCTAAAGAGCCGCACCACAGGTATAGCCTAGGGGCCTACAGATCCTAAAGAGTCCGCACCACAGGTATAGCCTAGGGGCCTACAGATCCTAAAGAGTCCGCACCACAGGTATAACCTAGGGGCCTACAGATCCTAAAGGAGTCCGCACCACAGGTATAGTCTAGGGGCCTACAGATCCTAAAGAGCCCCACCTCAGGTATAGGCTAGGGTCATACTGATCCTAAAGAGCCGCACCACAGGTATAGGCTAGGGGCCTACAGATCCTAAAGAGCCGCACCACAGGTATAACCTAGGGGCCTACAGATCCTAAAGAGCCGCACCACAGGTATAGTATAGGGGCCTACAGATCCTAAAGAGCCCCACCACAGGTATAGGCTAGGGTCATACTGATCCTAAAGAGCCGCACCACAAGCATAGCCCAGGGGCATACAGATCCTAAATGCGGCCCTGCACCAGATTGTGCACCCAAGTCCTGGGTTAAATCGCAAACCTCTGTACAGCGCGTTTGGAGCGAGGGCTTCGACACTGTTGCCTGTCTGATGGATACGTTCTGACTGGCGGCCCTCCAGTGATTTTCCATTGCCTTCCTTAATATTTTATTAATTCACAACACACTACTCTGGAAACAAGCACGCCACAATCATCCGCACAAAAAACAACACTTATTTACAGTGAGGAATCAAAAGTGAAAACCATTCCAGTCGAGATTGCCTAGGAGGAGTAAGCCCCTCCTTGACGTCACCGCTGCCTCGGTCACTGGGTATGGCGAGAATCATTATGATTACAGACGCTGCTGATATCAGTCAATGCCTTAAGAACGAGTAAAAACTTATCCATGTGATTATTTATTTTACCCTCGAAATTCAGTGCGCGGCGAGGTCTGCTTCTAAAATGTTACCTGCAACTGCCTTATTTTATGGTTCCTCTAAGCCAGTGGTTTCCAATTAGATTTTCCCGAGTACCGCTTCAATGAACAGCTGAACCTGGCGAACCGCTAATAGCTGAAATAATAAGTAAAAAATGAAACTAGTTTTTCGATATTTGTTACAGCAATATAATATACACACACAGTTTGACAGTCTTGAAATATATTTTAGTGATAGTAATATTTTCGTAAGTTTTTTTTTCAATTATCTTACTGGTTACCTTAGCCAAGAAATTACCGCGGGTAGTCCTTGAAGTAACCTAACGTATCCGTGGGATACGCGTACCACTAGTTGAGAACCACTGATCCAATCTAACGAAATTCTTTTGCCGAAATGTATTGGAGTTCCAGGACGTAATCTTCACTGTACTGAAATTCGTTGCTTCTTGTTCGACTGGTTACAGAAAATGTCGAATTTTCTCCATTGTCGTCGCGCAGGATTTATATTTTGTGTTGGAATGAAATACGACGAGACAGTACGAAGTAGACTCGTGAACTTCTGTGCACCGAGAGTACGATGGCGAACGATGGAACAGGAAAAATATATTCCATTCGACGCTAAATGTCATGTAGTGTATCGGTTTTGCAGGATTTATTAAATATTCATGGTATTACAAGCTTATTTTGCAGGGCCAATTTTCCGCGTTATGAATAATGTAACGACCAATATGGACTTGGGCGGGGGTTGACACGACACGGCACGGTAAGGGATCTCAGCTACAGTTGACTTGGTGGCCAGAGACATAGGGATAACTGTTTAATCACACCGAGCGTGGTGGGTGAGTGGTTACGGCTCTGGCCTCCCGTTCGGGAGGTCGGCGGTTCGAATCCCCGTCCGGGCATCCAGATTTGGGTTTTCCATGGTTTCCCCAGATAATTCCAGGTGAATGCCGGGATGCTTCCTTCAAAAGGCCATGGCCGTATTCCTACCCGTTTCTTGTTCCTAGTCCCATCCCGCCTCTAATGACCTCGACCTCGACGAGGCGTAAAACAATAAGTTAAAAAAAAAGTTTAATCGCTGGCTACCGTGTCCGGCTACCCATACTCACAATGTTATATGTGGTATATAATTTTCCCTATCATTACAGATCGTGAAATATTGTAGCCTACGTAACCTTTTTTTATCACTCTGAAGAACAAACGCAATACATATTTATTTATATATTTTAAATTGTGAAGATATTACTTCGAATCGTTTGATAACCGAAGCTGCACTTTTTCTTTTTGGATCGCGGGAGAGGTGAGGTGGTTTTTTTTCCCGTCTTGTAGATGTTGAGGTCATTTGAGCTGTTGCAGGATAAAGGAAGTGTACAGGGAACGAATGCAGCCACGGCCTTTTGAATGTATCATTCCGGAGTGATATGTTTTTAGTGAGTATCAAAATAAATTGTGGGGTATTACCTTCGTTGGCTTAATTAATGGTTTGCGAAGTACAGCCTTTCGTACGAAATATAAGGAGACTATATTTTAAAGCACTATTCCGTTTTAGACGAAAACATTAATTCTTAAAGAATGCATATAGATGTCCACTGGAACACAAACTTAAATTAATTAATTTTTGCTTTTGTGGAATTTGTGGTGTAACCCATTAATCAGCTAACAGGCGACAGAAAAAACATATTACAACTAGATGTTATGGGCCATTTCCTCAATTGAAATTTAATCAATATATATTAGTAACTGATGCAATTGGGGTCGTTTATTTCCTATTTATTTTTTCTGAACGCGTTTCAGTTCATTCTCTGACGCATCTTCAACGGTTAGTAATAATAAATAAGAAATTAACGAATTCAGTTGCATCGGAAATAAACGAATTCAATTGCATCGATATGGTTTTAATTATTCATACAAATTGAAACATACTAAATTTATATCTCAGTTTCGTTCTCTCCAAACATTTTCGCATATAGCTTAACCGTTATATAAAGTTGTCATTTAATCTCCCGTGGTGATGCTATTATTTTGTGAGAACGAAGACTTTCACGGCGTATAGATGATATGAAGTCTTCACGGGTTCCCCGCCGTATAGTGTTGAAGAAAGACAACAACGAGCTTTCGGCGGCTAGCTCTGCCGCTATCTTCAAGTCTGATGTTTGCAGGAAGCACCAGAGCTGCACTTACGTAAGTGCTTTCATACAAAGCACGTTGTTGTCTTTCTTCAACACTATACTTATCAACTATTATTTTGTTATCATATTTCGTATATTGATTTCCGTCCAAAAAAAAAAAACAAATGTGAAAAGAGCAATGTACTGAACCAATCAAGAAAACATTTCGATGTTTAATGTAGAACACACACACACAAAAAACCTAATCTGTTTAGATGCAGGTCTGATGTTAAAATGCTGTTTGTTAAAAGCAGTTTGGTTACTGTATGAGTTGCCCTTTCGGCAAATTCTCATTAAGACGCGTTAGTTCATAGCTCGTTCCCTGAAATCTAAAAATTTTAAAGGATTGCTTACTCTTCATCATTAAGGTACAGAGACATTGTCTCCAAGTTAATCACGTTTATATTTTATTATTAAATAAGAAATAAGAAAATTGGATCCTTTACAGCATAATACAGAAGATAGATCTAATAAGGAACCTATAACAGTACACTTACATATAGAATTCTGCAGTTATCTTCTAATTATTTTTTCACTTGTTCCACAATAATGAATTGGGCATATGCATAAATTATTAAATAACATATTAACAACTTTGAATTTTTACATACAGAACGCAAGACGAAAGCTGATATTATTTTTGGCTTCACTTTAAAAAATTAAGAGCTTATCCACTTAAATTAAAAATCGGAACATATTTGTTTAAAAGAGAAACGTAAAAAAAAAACCGTTGAAAGCTGTAATTAAGTTTATTTTATTTACACGCATGTACATATAACATGAACCTGATCATGAACTTATATTCCATAAGAACGAAGTTCCTCTGGGCGTTGAGAATTTATGAAATGCTCTGGGGTAACTAGCTGAGTTAGGGAAGTGTTATCACACGACATTTCGCTGATCATAACCACTATCGCCATCTTCTGGTGACCAACCATAAATTTGTTTATAAATACGGTTTATACATATACAGTACACTCAGAGTTTTGTCTAAAGCACATGCATAATACATCTAACAAGTTTGTTGTTCAGAAGTTCCCCCGTCTCATGGGGTAACTAAAGTTCTTAATCAAGCTATTTTCTGCAATAGAAGCCATTCAATGGCAGATTAAAAACTTCAACCTCTTTACGTGATGGAAAGTGTTTAGTCTGTAATCTGTGATCATTCTGCGTAGTGTTACGTTTATAATAGACTGAAAAAAGAAAACCATACATATATATATATATTTTTTAAATTGTGTAACCAGAATTAAATACTGTTGTTGAAATGTTATGACACAAGTATGATTAAAGTTTCGACTCATCATATTGGTAAAAAAATAACTTCTTTTACCAAATTACTATGTGGTGTTAAAAATCAGGTTACAAAGGAATGTAGGAAATTCATATTTACGTTCATGTAATAATATAAACAGAATGTTAAATTCTGAATAAAAGTTCACTTCCCTTTTCCCACAACGTTAGCTTCTCCTTTAAATCTAGTTCATTTTCCAGTTGAATGAAAACACGTTTTAGATTTCAGGTGAGATTTATTTCCGTTGAAGATGAATTTCTACGATTAAAAATCCAATTAGAAGCAGAAAAGCTTCTTTCTGTAGACGTTGAAACCCGGTCAGTAACTGATTTCACACACAGCAAAGTTTGGAATACTTCTTCGATTATTTTGTTCCGAGTAGGCGATACCACATAGGGCGGGTATTGGGTTTGAGGGACATGCTGTTTGCCATAGGAGAACTGAAATTAAGTATCAAGGAACTAAGTCAATCGAGAAACCGCACTTTTCCAGAGACCGAAGGCCAGGTTCATATTGTTGCCGGACTAAACACTGACCACACACTGGGTGCATTGCTATTGCTATACATGCACTGTCATTTGCGACTCAGGGAATTGACGGGTAATAAATACTGGTAATGGTCTTGAGTATTGCGAGATAATGTTTATTACGCAGTCTCAGTATTGCACCGCCGAGGAGAGTAATTAGAGGAGTGGTGGATATTAGGAGCAGCTGATCCCGTGAGCCGGCCTATCTGGTCCCTGCAGGCCCGCCTCGCCACAATGGCTCTGATCTGAAGAGCTGTGCCGCTCCCGCCTTAATATCAGACGCCCTCTTCCGCTCCCTGTAACAAGCTGCGCCAACAACAGCGGAAATTACCTGCTACACGCTGTCCGCAAACATCTCCGCAAGACTCTATCCTTCCAGCATTGAAATGATATTTCTGCTCTAGTGCACAACTTTATATATATGTTTAAACAAAATCGATAAGTTGACGTAATCATTTTAAAGATTAAGTTCTCTGTTTTGGTAAAATTATTAATTAAGAAAGCAATTTTTCTAAATTCAACTTGTAACTAGCAAAATTATGAACAATCCAGGCCACGGGTATGTGGTAGTTCAGAGCCAATCTGTCAGGCATCGCTGGCATCGATATGATCTATTGGATTGCCGTTAGATAGCAGCACTGCCTATCACAGAGATATTGATAAACTGTGTATTTTTTCTGGAGTAAGGATCTTTGTTTTTGTTTTTGGACACATTTCATCGTTTCTATTTGTTTCGTAAGTGCGTGTGTTTTGTTACGTACCTGTTTCAGTTAAGAAATAAACAATTGTTACAAATTAGCCGGTACTTCTTTCATTCTACTAAAAACCATCGACCTTGCTATTAATTGTGTATCGTTTGCGAAATTTTTGTACCGGCACCGAGCGTATATAAATCAAAACAAAAACCAAATAAAAAACAACTATGCCAAGTAGGAGTTTATTTATGCTGTCCTCATACCAGGGGGTACCCAAAAATAACCGGAATAGCATTGCTGTTGGCGGATCTTGTGTAGTACGCGTTTATGCCGCTAGGCGTTTATAGCGCAACTCATTGTCAGTTTAGTGCCGCCTGTATTGTCGACCTGGCTTGTTCTGTTAACCTGCAGTGATTGTTTTTGCTAGCGCTGTTTTGTTATTGTTTCGTTTTTGATGATGGCATGTTAACAACGTGCAGCTGTGAAATTTTGTTTTCTACTCAGTAAAAATGCTGCTGAAGCTGTTTTAATGTTGAAAACAGCTTACAAAGATGACGCTATTGGAAAAACTCAAATGTACGAGAGGTTCGCTCGGTTTAAAAATGGCGACATGTCGATTGATGACAAACCTCGTTCTGGACGTCCATCAATTGCCCGAATCGATGTAAATGTTGAAAAATTCGAGAGCTTGTGCTCTCAGACCGTCGACAGACATTTGATCAACTGTTAGAGATTAGTGGGTTATCTTGGAGCTCGGTTCAGCGAATTTTAGCCCAATATTTGGGAATGAAAAGGGTTGCTGCCAAGTTTGGTCCTTTGGCTTTGACTGACAATAAAAAAGAACATCGAGTTGAAACTTTTCATGCTTTGAAAAAACAGATTTTCTGTTATAGGTAATTCCTGGTGATAAGTCATGGTGCTATGGTTACAACCCAGAAACAAAGAAACAGTCAAGCCAATGGAAGACGTAATTCTCACCCCGTTGTCAAGTCAAATCAAACATCAAAACCAAGCTCATTTGGTTTTTTGATGCCAAGGGCGTAGTTCATTTAGAGTTTGTTCCCCAACATCAGACCGTCAATCAAACATTTTCTTTGGAAGTTTTAAGAATATTACGGAACAGTGTTCGTCACAAAATACCCGATTTGTGGCAGACAGGAGACTGGTTCTTCTACCACGACAATGCACCTGCACATACAGCTGTCTCTGTTAGGCAGTTTTTGGCTAAAAATGCCATGGTTCCGCGGCCCCACACACCTTAGTCGCTTGACCTGGCTCCCTGCGACTTTTTCTTATTTCCACGCATGAAAAGGGGACATGAAAGAACACCGATTTGACACCATTGAAGAGGTCAAGAAAAAAACGAGGGAGGAGCTGTCAGCCATTTCTAACGATGACTACAGAAAATGTTTCGAACAGTGGAAACACCAGTGTGACATATGTATTAGTTGTAATGGAGGGTATTTTGGAGGATAAGGTTGTTTTAAAAAATTTGAAAATAATATATAGCTTTTAAAAAATAATTCTCGCACGTGTATGTTGTATTTCTCAAGCATGTTCCTACTGCGAGTATTATTTAAATTACAGATTTATCAGCTATGTGCCTGGGTGGTGACAATTTGTTTCCTAGAGGACATTTCCGTGTTCATAGTTATTGCAAGTCACTGCCATCAGTTGGGACATTTCTTCACCAAAAGTGAACACGAGGAATGCTATGGTTCCACCGAGCGTGGCTCTGGCCTCGCATTCAGGAGGACGCGGGTTTCAATCCCCGTTCGGCCATCCAGATTTGGATTTTCCATGGTTCACTTCAGGTGAATGCCGGGATCCTTGAGCGAATTCCTTCATATTCCTTTCCCCATTATTTTCCCACCCCTATTGACCATTACGTTGACAAGGCATAAAGAGAAAGGGAAAACAAGAAACGTACTAGTAGCTGATGGAATGACACTTCAATAATATTACTTTCAGATATTGTGGGCGCTACAGTTGTTGAATTGGCCTGGTTTGAAACAATGTCCGGTAAGCTTTGTGGCCGGAGAATAATCGATTGGAGTGCCCAGTGCGAGGGATGTGTTGTGATTGGAGTGGTCAAACCGCAGTTGCTGTCACGGCTTGTCTCTGGCCGCAGTGTCTGTCTGTCTAACCACAGGGAGACCACATTTTATTTGGCGTGATTATACAGAATACCTGTAAACTTTCAATTTTTTCGTGGCTAGTAGATTTTGCATCTATCTTGGTAATTGTTTCTGTGCCCTAAGATTATTATTAGAGATGAAACGGATATCCGGCATCTATCCGGTTTCCGGACTATCTGGCTTAGATTTATTATCCGACCGGATAGAGGACAATATCCGGCGGATATCTCTCGGATACCAGGTTCTCAATAAGATATGAAAATTTCACAAAATTTTCTTTATATTCACATACTTTAAGTATATAACAAGTGTAAACACAAATAAAAACACTATATCTTCAAATCAAAATACCGTTTGTTATGGTTCTCGACAGAAAAAAATAGTTCTCCTACAGAATGAACACCTCTGTATTAAAAGGTAATAAGCGGTTTTGCTTGTCTTCGTAAACAAGGCCACGTTCACAGAAAATTCTTTCATTATATATACTACTGCAAGGCACTGAAAGATAAATTTCTAGCAAACTTTGTTAAACTGGTGAACAGTATCGCATTTGTTGACCACCAAATATATGGGTCACGCTTTCCATCAATTAGAGATAACTTGTTGATCTCGCTTGCAATAGGGTTTCATATGCTTAACGCACTTCTCAATTAAACACCAAAGCTGAGGTGTCAAAGTAGTGAGTGTTCCGTGATCAGTCACTTATAACATTATAACCCTTCTTTGTTCCAACAGGCTCTCTATGATATAAAAGGTAGAGTTCCATCTGGTGCTGATATCTTTTACCAGCTGATGGTCACATAAATTTTTCTTTTTGAATCGCTAGTAATTTTCTTTGAGCTAAGCCAAAATGATTAAAGTGCGTAAGTCGTAATGAGACGTCTACCAGAAGCAATCACTCCTACCACTTCAGTCTGGATCTTCAATGACTCAGTTACAATTCTCTGAAGCGAATCGATGAAACATCGAGCAGCGTTACACTCAGCCACGCGCACACCCTCCACCATGTTGGTGCCACTATCATGAGTGAGTAAATGTATTTAGTTCCTAGTCCAATGATTTGCGTGCTATTAAGATCCCTTGCTATGCTTACTCCAGTGTGAAAACCAGTGAATTGCTTCATAGCAAGAATTCTATATTCTATTCTGAATTCAGAAGATAGCCAATGAGCTGGGAAACTCAGGAAGCTGGCATTGTTGTGTAAACCGGTCAAGAAATCACAGAAACCGCGAGAGGAGCTGAAATTTTTCTTTTATTTTTTCATAAATTCTGTCGTAGAAGTCTGGTACATTTTTTTGGGAAATGTATGTACAACTAGGTATTTTATTGCGGGGTAATCTTGCTCTAGGAGACTGGAAAATCCGGTTCTTTCTACGATAGATCAAGACTAGCTGTTTCGTGTAACCATTTCTGCAATAACGTAAAGAAATTTCTTGACTTTTGCGTCGTTTACATACCATAGCAATTTCCTGTCAAGTGACTCTCATTTAGTCAATTCGAAAATTTTGTGTAAATATAATAATATCCTTACCTATATGCTTAAGTGTCAAGTCTATACGATAAGTCAATGGCAACAACATTCAGCCGGATATTCGGCCAAGCAGCTATCCGTTTCATCTGTAACTATTATTTTAGGAACTGGAGGAACAGAGTAACCTGTTCTATCATTTGCGGACCAGGTGTTGGGTTGAATTTTTTTTTTCTAATTTTGTGTCAAACTTATCTTTTTATCAATTCCTGCTTACAAGGGACACCTTTGACCTCTAACAGTTGGAACAGCACGAAAACATGTTTAGAATAACAAGCGATCATAAACAAAGCAGTGGCATGAGCCTATTATTGTGTAGATACAACTTTTCCAAACAAAGATGTTATGCTGAAGATATTGCCACCGAAAACAACAAAATATTGCCATCCCCTTGATGTTTACTTCTTTCGGCACTGTAAGGTCTATATCAGGATTACTGATCTTGTTAGACTACAATGTGCCAAACCACAGGTGAAGATACATGATCGTTATTTAATGATGAAACTTCACTCTGTGATTTACAATCAATTTGCTGCACCTACGTATAAGCCTATGTTGCAATATGCTTGGCGAAAGCCAGCTTATGACATTGACTTACCAACATCATCATCTGAAAATTTTATTAGTGTGGCTTTTGGTATTGGACTGCGTGAATGCGAATGTGATTTGGAAAGTGATAACTAGACTTCAGTGAGATGTGTACATTGTTCTCTTGTACTTTGTTTTAAACACTTCATGGAAATCCAGCATCTGCACATTGAGGACTAATATAAGCATTACCAGGTGTGTGGTACTGCTGGATAAGCATGTTTTGCGCTGTGTTAACGTACTTTAAGCAGAGAGTTTATGGTACTGTTGATTGAAAATGTAATGATACACTGGCGCTATTGAATTACGTAGTATAATTTCCTTGATATGATATTGATATGGTGTTGCTTTGTTTCTCTCTATTAAAATGTTACTTGAGGTACTATAGAATGCAACGTTTTGCTTGGAATAACACACACCAGTGTTTTGTTTATGATTGTTTGTTATTCTAAGCATATTTTCGTGCGGTTCAGAGCATTCGAGGCCAAAGGTGTCCCTTGTTAGTCTTTTGACGCGAAGTTCTGTCCTTTATTGATTGCTACCCCGTATTATTCGCTGATATTTATCGTCACCTTGAGTGCGTACTGAAGTGACAACCATAACATCTTAAATCTTTATTTTGGTGTCTCTTTTAGTGGATTCAGTATACAATGCGATGAATAGTTTGTGCTGATTTAGTTCTCAACAGTAATAGCATCATTAAAACTTTACCGCCGATGTGATGGTACTGAAGATATGAATTTTAATATCTACGCTACTGCAGTGTTTCCTGGGAATTTTTTTCAATTCAGTTATGTTTTATTGTGTTCTCCTTACGCCGCAGAACAGTTGACACAACTTTAAGACAGTGATTACGTTCTGCCCTGAGTAATACTTCGCGGAAGGTATGTTACGCAGGCGTAACAACGTTTGTTAAGCGAGTGTTGCATCTACTCTAACTGAATCCTCTCCCGCCTGCACCTCTATTCGAAAATCGCCGCACCAAAGACCGAAAGATCTGCAGAAGCACAGCGAATATAACTCCCGTCTTCTAATCATCATTATCATCAGTGTTCTGCCCTAAGGCAGGTTTTCACATGGCTGCTCTCCATGCTCCTCTGTCTTCTGCCCTTCTCTTCATGCCCTTGTAGTTGCCGTTTTCTCTTATGTTATCTGTAATCTTGTACATCCTTCTTCCTCTCACTCTCCTCCCACAAACTAATCCTTCCTTTTAACAAGCACACACCTCTCAGCAAGTGTCCTACCCAGTTGTTCTTTCTTTCTCTAATAACTTGCAGTAGTTTCCTCCTTTCACGAACCCTATCCAGCACTTCAACATTACTTACTTTATCCATCCAGCTTAACCTCTCCATTATCCTCCACATCCACATCTCAAACGCTTCTAACCGTTTTTCGTCTTCTCGCCTCAGTATCCACGCCTGTGCCCCATACAGAGCATCCCTCCATACAAAACATTTGCCGAGTCTTTTCCCGAGCGCTTTGTCTACATTTGCAGTTAATAGTTGTCGCTTCCTATTAAACGCTTCTAAAGTGATCGCATTCTGAAATTAGGATATTACTCCGCTGTCAGCACGCGTAATATCCGACATCGATATAAAAATCATATTATTTATTTCGGCTGTTATGAATGTTGATTTGATTTGGCTTGTGAAACATACCTAACGAAAACGAAATGAACAATATGAATGCCAACTGAATGTCTCAACTCTCGATACGCACCCAGTCCCATGCAGGTTGTTTTGTGTTTATAGTATAATAACTGCTGGCGGCACCGAGGTTGTTTTGTTAGCTGTTTCCTGTGGCGCTACATATAGTTGCGCGGACGCATTGTATCTATTTATATTGGCGGATCGCCGGCTAGAACCTACCTCCCGGCATGGGAAGTATTTAATACATGTTCTGCTTTTGTTGTCAGAAACTGTAATTGTAACCTTGGGATAGAATTCGTTCTAATACATTTGTAATAAAACTCGGCACTGAACTAAAAGAGTTGATAGTTATGTCGCTAAAATTCCAGAATGATGTTTTTTATTTTATTTAACGTCGGTATTCTGCTGATAGACAGTTCCTGTCCCTGTTCAGAGGAATAATCATACATTTATCAAAGATTTCCACAGACCATAAATCGAAACGAAAATGAATCAAGCTTTTGTTATTTTAGATAAACGCCAAATTTTATGTTTAGTAGCAATCCGAACCTAGTATTAGGAAAGTGGGTGGTCGCTGAATGTATTTCGAGCACATTGCGTTTGCATACAGCAACATATCTGCAAGTAATCTTTACCTGGAATCTGAGAAGGAGTGAACCAAAGGCGATATGTTTCCTACTGTTAATACTTATAAACGGCTAAATCAGCATTCCGTTTCACAAATGATAAATGTAAAGAAACAACAAAAGAACGTAATTCATGTTGAATGACGATCATACGTCAATGAACTTCCAAATCATAACAGATTTCTGCCTAATATCCGGTTCCTCCTTCACTTTAGTTACTTAGAACTAGGTAACACCTGTTTTGCAGTAGTACTTCGATGCTACGTGTTCTAGCGACTCCATACTGTAAAGTCATGTTTCAATGGGTCTGGGATCGAATCTAGATTATGGCATGTTGGGATGTTCCTCACTCTGCTTTAAAAACATGCACAAACAGAAAAACACAAAACGCATTTGCACAGTACTTGCTCGACTCACAGACACATTCCAACACTCACTATTCACACACAGGTTAGAACAAGAAGTAATACGTAATGTAATGGAAGACGTAAATAATCACTGCGGGACAAGAGATTCATAACATTTCTCTGAACACACTACTGAGCAGAAAAATACTACGAGCATCACAAATTAAAATGTGTAAATTTAATAGTGAATGGAATTGCTGTAAATTTTGGGGTTCCAGCTGCAATAAAATGAAGGCTAAACAGTTTTTATCACATTTTTCTCCATTGCCATGAGAGGTGACACACTTTTTTCTTTTAAATTATAACTGATGTTAAAACCAGTATCACAAAGCAGTAATACTTTCCATCTGAAATTAATACTGTTCATCCTGTAAATAGTTGATCATTTAACAGGAAATTATCTACAACGATGTCATAAGATCCGGAAGGGGGTGTGGACAAGAAACAGGAAGGAAATTTGTCATAGTCGTTTTGAAGGAACAATCCTGTAATACGCATGAACTCATTTCGTTAAGATGGGGAGCAGCGAGATTTGGAATGTCAGACCAATGTGGTGCCCGCGCCCTCCGTAATGCTGGTCCTGAACGTTGACACTCATTCTACAACCTCAGTGGCTATTGATTACCTACCCAGTATTATTAGTTGGTAGTCAACAACAGCTCCTGGGTTCTTGTTTCTGTTTTTATCCACCATGTTCACAGTTCTACTACTGGTTCCCATTTAAACCTAATGAAACTCTTTGAAGTTCACTTAAGGCAATAAACAGAGCGTCCAGGGAGGCAGTGCAACTTGAACTCATAAGCAGATGAAGCGTAGTCAGGGCGAAAGCTTGTGTTGACTAAAACAGTTCTGAAAGCGAAGAGGGGTTTACGAAAGGTTGCACCACGGCACGCATCGAAGGCGATTATTAACAGTTGAGCTCATTGAGTGGGTCTGAGGCTTAGGCATACCTCATTGTAATGAGGCATGGCAGGTGTTGATAGGCTGGTTACGTTAGTACAGCCAGACCACCAATAATTTCTCCCTTATGAGGTCAGGTGGATGAAAATACATTTAGAGCAGAGTCTGCGACACCATCAGCTCGAGATAAGAGTCCGCTTGGTTGCGCAACAGTGCACAAGAAGACGCCGGGGCGAACGCACAGTGCCTGCCAAGTGTCGAGAGGGCTGGGAGTGCACAAACCACGCCGTGCTACAGGCAGCACAGCCAGGTGAGGCAGGTTAGAATAAGGGGATTACTGGAGATCGCGATACCGCTAGGATATCCGTATTGATGTAATGACGTCATAGTGCTGTAGTAGTTAATCACAAGACGTATTAATTTTAAAGAAGTAATAAGGTTGTAATACACCATGAAGCAACATGATACCACCGGGACTACTATCCAAAGTAACATGACATTGCTGGAGTAGTTCAAGTGATGTAATGCTGATCCAAGGTGCATTCAAACCTAATAGCTATTGGAAGATAACGCGTCTGGTGATTGACTGTCGCTGTTTTATGGCGTCCTTACCTCTCATGGTTGAAAGTTGTTCTCCAGTAGACCCACAGTAAGAAGAAGAACCAAATTCACGCAATTCTTTTGTTATCCGAAACACATTCTTTTCACCGTATTACGAAATACATTTTATATCCGAAAACAAACAGTCGGTAATCAACATTATTAGAGTTTTTGAAACACTCTAGGAAACATATTTCGTTTCTTTTGCTTCAGTGAACTTAACTAGAAACCGACACAGTGACGGCTGCAGGCGTAATGTGCTCAGATTAGCCACGAAGAAGGAGTTAGCAAATGCTACGGGACTTACGTTTTCTAGGGGACTTCACGCCTCCTAGGGGGACCCCGGCCTACGAATCTGTGGAGCCTCTCCTTCAAGCTAGGATGAGCGACCTTTTTTATTTTTATTTTTTGGTTCTACTTAGTTCTACAATTCTCCCGGACCAAGGGCCTCTTCTTCACATTTGCTACGGACCCTGCGCTGTCTTAATCCGGCCCTGCTGCAGGGCATGGCAGTACACAAAGTTTAAATGCGTTTCGCCGCCGCAGGTCTGCGTTTCGCAGGCCTCTGCAATGTTTCCATCTCTCCGGATTTGGACAGAAAATGGAGTGAATTTATTTGACGTCAAATAACATTTGCATATCGATACTCATCAACTATTACATCAAATCTTGTTTGGTGTCAAGCATTTTATACGTTCCAGCCTACCTATGAAAAACACGAAGGATTTCACCCATTGTATTTTGAAGGAATATTCGCCTTTAGTGGTTTCGTGAAATGATGGAATACTTAAATCTGGAAGGCTGGATCAGCATTTGAATCCGTGTCCTCCTGAATGCCTGGCACGAGCTATATCGCTCTCCCACCAGACTTCGTGGAAATTTCTTGTATACAACCTTTGGTTTTCGTCTCGTCCTTGGCTGTATACTGGTTTCTAGATAAAACACAACAGTCACTCTGATATTTACTTTTCAGGCTTCAAGTATTTTTGATCTTTTTGTGCTGAGTGTACACTGCAGCACTGGAGCACTGTAAGTCGAATGATAGTGATCAATTTTATATTTAATTTCCTATAAAATAACTAACGACATTCAATGCCACCTTTATTAAAAGAGTAACGTCATCAGCATGTGAATATAGTGAACGCTTTAGTGATGTGTTTTACATCTGATTTTGAAACTTGTGTTTTCGAAGTAGATAATTCTTAAATAATACCCAAACTGAAACCAGTCGATTAGGAGACGGTGAGTGATTTTCATTCGCACTCGTCTCGATTGCACTAGACACGCATTTACGTACTTCCAACTATGATTGAGTGCAAACAAATTCGGGGGATTTTTTGAGGGAGATAAGCTAAAAAGAATGTGAATCGGTTGTTATGGCTAATGTTACCATATATATACAGAATATGTGTAAATATCACGTCTTGTAGTATTATTTAGTAGATGTACCAGGAGAATACTGGGATTGAGTTATATAGTACCGATTCATAAAAGAGGGTTAATGACTTCAGACCTCTCATTCCGACCATCCATAATTCGATTTTCCATGCTTTCCCGAAATCACTCCAGGCGAATGTCGGGATGGTTCTCTCTAAACGTAAAGGACGGAAACATTCCCATTCCCTGTTCCTAGTACTATTCCGACTTTAAAGGGGGGAGGGGGAGGTAGCAATAAATCACAACGCGATAAAACCATTTATACGAATTTCCACAACATCGCCACAGGAGCAGAACTTCGTTCGAAAATTGTGTCTTTGCTCAAAGTGCCATTCTTAAGAATCACAATGTTTTTTCCCGCCTCTAAAGATCTCGACGTAGACGTGTCCCACAGTGACTCGTAACTGAGCAACGCCTCTGTGGCGAGTTGCTTATGTTTTGCTACAAAGTTTGGTAACTCCCGTCGGGGTCACTTAGACTTTATTTGTCTACTTGACTGCTAACACCTGCTCTTAGGCCTCAGACCGTTCTTTAATTTTTGTCATTCTGCACCGATAAAATTTTCTGATCTGTCTGTACTAAAGTGTAAGTTATTTTTCTCGTATTCAAAACGATCAATAGTCTGAGATGCGTATACGTTAAAGTAGTTGTTGACGATCAACAAGGCCAGAGTACGATCGCTCCCTTCCTAAGGCTTGGATCTGATGCTACGTTCTGCCGACCATAGATCCTCTATGACGACTGTACAACAATAAGAGGAACCAATAATTCTCATGGTCGATTGCGTCACTGTAACTCTTTTTGGCTCTTTGTGATCCATTAGTTTTACGAGACACTGTTGTGCGTATTATGTATTAAAAAGGAACACTTATATCTTAACTGTGTTAAGGACAAGGCAATCAGCCTCGAATATTGTCTATAATTATGACTCGTTCGGTAGTATTAAACGTAAGCATTTACATACTTTATTGATTTTATTAACTGATTGTTAAACGTAAACATCTGATTTATTGGTTCTGTTGGCGCACTGTGTTGAGTTGCATTTTGTCTGAAATGTTTTGCTTTGTTTGTGATGCTCTGCAGTTTGCTAGTTTCAAAATATACATGGCTGAATTTAAAATCGTATATTAATGTTTGAGCCAAAACAATGCCAATATCGTGGCAACGGTTAGGCTTCATCAGCCCTGTTTAAGCCAAATAACTGATAGTCCAGTAACATATGTAAACAACTGTTATGCTGCATATTTCCTATAAAAAACCAGCAATGTCACAAAGTAAAATCTAGCTCCACCTAGGGTATAACACATTACACAGAATAATCTCTTTCTATACTACAGTAAATCAGCAAAGAAAATAAACTTCACCAAACACCGTCTCACGCACGAGACTGTAAACTTTACTCCGCGAGAAGGACAGCAACTTTTCTTTTGTTTTCCGCTGGGTCCTTGGACGAGGATTCAGATAAAATGAGCGAGGTAACACACGTGTACTATCAAATCATAATTCCTCCATCTGGACTGAGATCCAGACAGTATTCAAGGACGCCAACTATCAAACAAAGTGTAGGGTAAGGTCTCTATTAAACTACTGTGTAAGCAAGAACAGTTAATTGTTTTCCGAAAGTATGAATATTTCAAATCAGTTCTCATTTTACCAACTTCCGATTTTTTTTTAATATTAGATAGTATGAAGTATATAAATTTTAAATTCCGAAAACCCTGGTTGGCGTCCGCAGGTACAAAGCTATTTTGTATTTCGGTTTTGTATTTGTTGTACCTTGCGTATGTGGATTGTACTCCAGATAACTTGACCACTCTGGAGGATTGGTTTCACCAACAACATGTGCTCTTTAAGTTTACTCCGTTAAATATCAGCATAGTTGACACTTGGTATCTTCTAGCGTTTATAGCTTAAATCATAGTATTATTTACAGCATATCCCTTTCACCAGATGCGGCTTACTCTAGTAGTTTCGTTCCAATATTCAAAGAAACACTTGGAGGGACTTGTGCAGTAGAGTTTTCCGTTTCATCCGTTAAGAAGACATTATTTGGTTGAAAGTAATGTTAACAGTTATTGATTTTAGGTTCGCAATAAAAGTGACATCATTTTCTTTATTAAATCTCGTTGCCTGGGATAAGCTGGCTGGTGAATTCTTAGTTCCACAAAGTTAGGAAGCGGATATTCTCCCTAAACACTCCAGTAAAACTTGTTATTCTGATTTATTTGCCCCCAAATTCACGAACGCGCATAGGTACGTGATTTCTATTAACATACTGAGAAGTTAATATCTGGGCTTCTTTTTTAGTCTGATCATAACGCAATTTAGCAACTTGCTTTAAACAGTTCGCTAATTAAACTTCATGATTGATGTCAAAACTTTCTTAGCGTCTGTCTTAAACTTATGCACGTAGGCTCTCAATTTTACCTTCACAGACTCCACATGCATATTGTAATAAGTTATTTTGTAGGACAGTGTTAGAATTACATACATTTTACAGTTGCTCTAACAGAAATGTTATTCTTAAAATCATCGTTTACAGTTTTTCAATAGCTTTTACCTCTTGGAGCTCGTTTTATTTCCTGGTTTCGTCCGGAGATTTTTCTGAATGAAAAATAAAAATCGTAGCTCAACCTATACTTAAGTAATTGGCACGGCCAGAGATATTCATTCGATTTCTTTGCCAACTATATCATCAGCAGCCAGTATTGGTCGCAAATGTTTTACATATTACTCCTCGAACATATATACTTCGCTAGCAGTACATATGCTGTAATAGAAACTATTTTCGAAAATTTGCCTCTGTTTATCAAACTCGCCTAACTTGCATTGAAAATTTCTTTTTGTCTTAGCGATGTATTCAGTTTGTCTGGGAGCATACTACCTGCAGCCAAAACTTTGTAACAATATAAACTTATTAGTTTTTCCAAACCATCTATAACACTTGTGAATCTTTAGGATTAGTATTGATTGTATTTTGTTGTCTCGTGATTGAGAAACTCTCTGAACGGTATACATATGTGTGTTGGTGAATATATGGTTTCGGAATAATTTGCAATCAGGATATGCAGCCAAAACAATCACAATCATTTTTCTATGGCAATTTTATGTATAGAAAAAATCCTATTATGAAATGGTATCTGTTCCAAACTAACGCAAAAAGTGTGATCAATAGGCTACAGAACGTCTGAAATCCAGTCATCTGTGAGTTCAGTCATTGAACGAATAAAGCAAAACGCGATTTCCAAAATCAAAAACTTTTTATACACTTCCATGAATGTTGCAGAATTTAAATAACTCGTTGTTAGAGACCAAACGAATTAGAAATAGCGCGGTAGGGGAACGTTAGATGGCTTATGATGAACTTTATGGCAGTACGAACATCAGCTTCAAAAATTGTATTAGCTACTAAATTCGGTAGACAATCCATGGGAGTAAAAGATCTTCATAAAAAAGATTAAATTCATTAAAATTAATCTTGTTGAAGTTTTGTTGTTAAAAAAAAAAAAAAAAAAAAACGTTAAAACTAAAAAGGGTAGATTTATTTTAGATTGGATCTCAATTGTTTCCCTGATCATACGAACAGTCGTATATTGACGTTTCTCGCCTTATGCTCTAAGATTACATACACTGCACTTGAGTTTGATGTTTACGGCTATAGTGGTGAGGTGAGCTGCCAACCACATCATTTTTTCCGATCCGTGTTGTCTGGGAGTGAGATAAGGCTCTGATATACTGCGTGCTCGGCTGGTATTTGTACAGGATTTGGAGCGTGGCAGCAAACAGGCAGCATTTCGAGCCAGCTTCACTCAAGACTTTAACGCTGCTGACGTGTGCCTTTCCTCGGCACCAGACAACGAAAATATCGCCGCAACATGGCGCGTGTTGTCTCTCCGTCTGTTTCGAACGCGCGACGGGCTTTCCTAAATTAGAGAACAATAAACACTGAGACAGAAACTACATGACCGGGGGATTGTGAACAAGGAAACGGAATAAGACGTACAATCGTCCTATCTTGAAAGAGAAGCAAAAAGTGGGAATATACTTCATAAGCTAATTGGAAACCTAATCTACAACTGTAAAATATCCGAGTTGTATGGACTGATTGAAAACCACAACAGGTACTGGTTTTTCCACGTTAGAGAGTAACCGTTGCACATTTTTTATAAATTATTCGTTAGTTTTGAAGGTCCCACAAAGCCGTTTAACTGTTTTCAGAATGTCCTCCTGGGATATATTTTTGTGACTAAGATGATTAATAAGTAATAAAATGAATGATACACAGCGTTAAAAAATGTTTACCAATTTTTACCTCATCATTCTATCACTAACATAAAATCTGTTGTTTATGCCCCATCGCTCATAAAACTTGTCTTTAATAACTTGGCACCAATGTTATAAAAATAGTAAACTTACAATTTTTTTTTGGTCACACATCAAAGGTAGCCGTAAGTAAGACTACAACAATGAACATGATTTTACTTTGCCACTGAAAACAGTAACATTGACTTATATGTACCATGGGAAGGAGAAAGCAATAATACCTTTCTCTACGTTTCTTGCTTCAGGGTGAGAGGTATATCACGTCTGTACGTATGTGCACCAAACAATCAAACTAGAAACGTGGTCTACACAGAGCCATTGTAGTTAACGACCTACCAAGTACGGTAAAGGTAGCATCTTATTTCTCTTAAACATTGCTTTACTTACTTATATCGCAAAAATAAAACCCTTTCTGAACAATACTTTTTTATACTTCGCACAATAATTACAACCACGAATTAGTACTGTTAACTTTTCAGGTACTGTAGCTTTTCTACTAATTAATCAATTGCATCACATTACAATATGAATAAAATAAATTCGCGGATATCAGTATGATAAACGAACCTAAGGTAATAACTAATACGAAGAAAACTTCTCAGAAGACATTTACGATTCATGCCTCTTCACGTTAATAATTGGTAATGGAATAAAATTGGTAGAGAATTTTTACACATACCAAAACACACGCGCGTGAAGAAACGGGCAAATGCTAGTGTTTTAAATGAAGCGTAAATACGAAACCATAGACAAACGAACCTGATAGTGAAGGTTCTTTATTTAATCAGTTAAGAAGCTGCACAAGGAAAGGCCTAATTTGTTTCTTTAACGAGATTGGAAGCTGTTTAAACCGGAATAACGTCAAATTTAGGTCTGGTATTTCAATAACTGCCAAGTACTGTAAAGCAAGATATTATCCTTCATTGGTGTTTTCACATCATTGATGACGACGTCATTAGAGCCCCGGGACGGTTGTAGAAAAGGAAGGAGAAAGAGAGAGACCTGAGTGGGCGTAGAAAAGGATTTTTTTTAACGCCTCATCGACGGCTAAAACCTTTGAAAACCCAAATCTGGATGCCCGGACGGAGATTCGAACCCGCGTCCTCCCGAATAAGAGGCCAGAATTTTAACCGCTCACCCACCACGCTCGGTGAAAAGGAATGGAAAGGAAAGTGTCCCTATACAGGAAACTCTGACCGAGCGTGGTGGGTGAACGGTTAGCGTTCTGGCCTCGCACTCGGGAGGACGCGGGTTCGAATTCCCGTCCGGGCATCCAGATTTGGGTTTTCCATGACTTCCCCAAATCACTCCAGACGAATGCCGGGATGGTTCCTTCAAAAGGCCATGGCCGAATTACTTCCCGTTCCTAGTCCCCAATCCCATCCCGCTTTTAATGACCCCGACGTCGACGAGGCGTAAAAAGGAAACTCTGCTCTTCATCTTAAATGTTTTATCTTGTATTTTTTAAATTACATTAAATTTTAAATGGAATATTACGAATGAAAGTGTGATTTTTTTAAAAAAAAATCTGATTCTATGAAAACATTTAATACAGCATAGGTGCGTTACGCGTGTTTGAGGCTTACTTGGTTAGTGAGCCTCGTGACGGCCGCTCACTGTCTGAGATCGTAGAGAACGGCTATGAACTGGCCCTGAGTAGTCTGCGTCGCAGCTGGCTTGGTTGTGGTGGGCATTGCTCTCCTGAGGTGCACCGCATACCCCGGAGGAAACATCCAATCTGGTCAAGTGTGTCGCACACTCAGTCGGGACCTCATCGTGTCTTTTTTGCCTCTCTTCAGCCAGTTGACTGATTTGGAAGAGTACTCCATCTGCTACGTCATCAGCTAAGCTCCTGGATTCCACATACATCTCACACCCTCACACTTCCTCAACAATATACTTCACATTTTCTAATGTCTTTATTTTAGCACAGTTGCTACCTTCATTTCAAATTCACCAATTCCTCATACCTTGAAATCTGACCCATCATCTCATCCTTTCTTTTTGTTAGCACTTTCCTCTATTTACTACGCGCCCATCATTTCCAGAGGATGTTTACTTAATTACACTAATAACGGTTTTTTGCACACTTACAATGCTTCAGTTTTCGCCCTTTCTACTGCTCTTGAAGTCGAAGGTTCAATTGAATAAAATACTCTGTACCACACGTTAACTGTTTTGCCGTTCCTATCGTCCCGATGCTCGTTGAGCCTCTTCCTTGCACTTGTGGTTTGGTGTAAAACCCTCCCTGCCGCCGGGTTTCACCGGGTAACGTAAATGTAGCGTGAGTTTATGCTCAGTGTAATCTGTGTACTACATGATTATTTGTTTTTTGTTTTTGTTATTGTTTTTTTATGGCTATACGGCTCGTCGACGTCGAGGTCATTAGAGATAAAATACGAGATGGAAGGCATTCGACCATGGCCTTTTGAAGGAACCCTCCCTGGAGTGATTTGGAGAAACCATGGAAAAAGCAAATCTGGATGGTCAGATGTGGATTCAAACACGCTTCTTCCCTAACGTGAGGCCAGAGCGTTATTGTTGAGCCACCATGCTCGGATGCCCCATGATCAATCAATTAGTTTGTACATCGCAAAATATTTTTTTGGGTGGAAGCTTGTGACCGTCCCAACATTTTCCTAGATCAACATTTCTCAACCTTTTTTAATACAAGGAACAATAAACTGTCAAAAATAATTCTACGGACCACTGACTTACATGTGTATATTATTAACTAACGCTACCAATTGCTTTCGGCACATAATCTCGGTCTACGTCTACAGCCATTATAAAACGGTCATTAACTCAATCCTCATACGAACACCGCCCCGTCTGATATCGTATGTAGTGGATATATGTATATTATAGTAAGAATGCACTATCCTGGAAATACCATTGCTTTTTGATACACTGGCTTATAACCACCTGTGGTATTATGCAGTGCAATAACGGAATCCATTTTAAGGGAACAATATTCAGTGGTTTTTTGTTACGATATCTTTAATTCTGTAAGTTTGAGAAACGCTGGCCTACATGATAACAAAAAACAATATTTAGGATTTATAATCGTTTCTCGGGAAACAAACCGAGTAATATTATTAATAATAATCAATAATAATATTACTCGGTTTGTTTCCCGTGAAACGTTTATAAATAAACAACGCCGAGAAAAATTGTATTCATTTATAGTATTTAGGATGTCTGGTTTGGGAGACCCGATTAGTGAACCTGGACCATGGTACTTCCCAGAGTCAAGTGTTGCGGCGTTTCAAAGTAACGAAACAAATCTCATATAAGTCCTCTATAGAAACGTACCTGCTATACTTTACCCACAGGTGACGCCACAGTTCTACCTTTCTGATGTTCGAAACAGTTTGGACCAAATTAAATCTCCAAAGATAGAACAGCATATATTGAAAGGAATGTCACTGTGCGATGCAATATAAACAATTGTTAAATAGGTCTACCTATCCCTAAAAGTAGATAACCGTAATTTATAAATTTGTCAAATTTGTAGGTTAAGGTCTACAATTATGACATATATTTCATTTCCAATTCAAGGAGTTTCAGTGCAACCTCACTACTGTCGTGCATAATACTGATTTACACATTGTTTACAATAATTTGGATTTTTCATTTTGCGCTGAATATTGAGAATTGAGATTCTAGTAACTATCACACTGTACCAATTTAGAAGGCACAATTATCATCCTCTGGACTTGCAATATGGGAAATGTTTACTCTATGTCCAAACCGTACTACACAGATGCAAGTTTTTTTTTCACAAACCGGAAAATTCAGGACCGTGAAATTTACTATATATAGGCTACGACAAATATAATTTCCATTTCTTCGCAATAATTCACCAACTTTTTTCATTATTAATCGCCTGTTGTCCTAAACACCTCCTTTTCGACGAACTGCAAATCAAGAAAATCACCGTCCATTTTCGCAGACTGCCCGTATGTATTCCTATGTTGACCAAACAACATAGTCAATTACGATTGCAGCGAGTACGAGATCATCGAGGTTGGTGCGTGGATCAACGGAAATGAGTCGCCTGGTCGCATCAGCACGTTTTGTTGCTACTTCAGGTCAATGGTTGTATGCGCGAACGGCTGTTCGAAACATGAATCGCATTACGGGTGCAGGCCGTTGGAGGCAATATTATGCTATGGTTGATATTCACCTGGGCTTACAAGGGACCTGTGTTAGTGATCGAACACACTATGACAGCTGTGGACTGCGTGGAAATTATTGCGGACATCCTGCATTCCTTCATGCTTTATGTCTTGCACGACAACTTTTAGAAGGACAACTGTCCGTGTCACAAGGCCAGAATGGTGCTACAGTGGTTTGAAGGTGGTGAACTCACGGTGATGTCTTGATCACCAAATTCACGTGATCTGAAGTAGAAAGAACACATTTGCGATACTAATGGGTGCCACCTCTGCGCCCACGTACCACCGGCAAGTTAAGGGAATTGCGTTACCTGAGAGTACAGATCTGGTGCCAGATGGAAACGTACGATGGACCTATCGAATCCATGCCACTCCTAATGGCTGGTAAATTGCGTTAGAAAGGTAGACCAACACGTTTTTAAGCAGGTGGTCATATGGTTTGCCTCATCAGTGTACATTGTATCTTAAATATGAGTGTCATATCTGTTGATTGAGTGCCCTTGAAAAATAGCAAATTTTCTGTAAGGCGTGACACGCAGCGTCCTCTCGTGAGTGTGACTAAGCTGGACCTCGCGGGGTTATCCTGCTGGACCGATTCCAAGTCCTCCCGTACTGTAATACTGTGATAACCTTGTATTCATCACAGTACAGACAAACACTGGTGGCGGAATACTTTTCACAAAGTGATTTAAGTCTTCAAGCATTTACAGATAACTTTCTTTAATATGTACTGTTATGTTGTATCTCCTGAAACGATACTTCATTGAAGCAAAAATCAGCATAGAGTAGCTTTGTTTTCTCGGTTGTCGCAGACAATTTCCTTTGCGCCTCGTGTTGCTTGATCATCTTTACCAGACTAGTCGTGGTTTTTGTATTCCAGTGTGAATCAGTGGCGGTGTCCTCCTATAGTGACGCTACACATTGCTAAGCCACTCAGGATAACTACTGCCTCTGACGGCATAGTTGCTAACACGCTGGCCTCATGTCACGGGTTCGAGTCCTGGCTAAAGCAAAGGCGGTTTTAATTAAGTGTTACGTTCCTCGTGTGTACTATGTACAAGATGAAAAACCATAATCAAAATCTTGAAGGCTTTGTGGCTGAAAAAGACAAATGCTTTCTTTTTTAAAGAAGATAAAAAAAAGTAATGATCGTAAGAATGTGTTACAGCGATTTCTTACCTGTTACACCAAATTGTTTACAACACATATTTCTTGATTTATGTGTTGGAAAAAACTGAAGTAAATGTAAAAATAAAATCCGTAGCACGAAAATAGCAACAGGAAAATGATCGAAAAATCTGCACATTATGTCCGAAAGAAAATGTTATAGCATATTAATAAAATTAAGCAGATGGTACTCAGAGTGCTGTGAAGAAATAATTTAATCGATGAGCAGTTGCTTTGTTATTAAGTGATCGTCGATCTACTAACAGACCCTTACATTTTCTGCAACCCGCCCCGTTGGTTCAGCCGGTTGCCTGGCAGGGGGTTAGCTTGTTCCAGTAGTGGTGGTGGGAAAGAACACCATAGTCACTCACACAAAGCACTTCCATTGTTGGTAAAAGAGAAGGGAAACTACTCCAGCTACCCCAGGTAGAATTTCTCAAGTAACTGTTGAGGAGAAGAATAAGACATCTGCTACACCGATCCATTCGAATCAGATCATTGTGGCGTATTGACAGTGTCCGCAACCTGCCAAGTGAGGATGGATGAAAATGCGTCATTAAAGACTTGCCAGTAGAAAGGGAGATGTAGTGGTATACAATTCATAGTCACCAGATTGTCTACAAAATCTAAATATCTCCACAGTGGGAATGGAGTGAGACCATAATCGCTGTAGATGGTGTTTCAACCGTTGTTGGAACGTTATTCATGGCGTCTCTAGGATGGGTTTCGGGAAAGTAGACCGGTCAAGACCGGTACTGGATTTTACCCTCACCCTCTATTCTGCTTCAAATACATAACAGAAGAAGCGCACTACATTTAATAATAGTTATAATTTTCACTTACAGAGGTTCATCAACACTTACACCTTTCCACGAAAAGAACTTCGTATTTGATTTATTACATCTCGCCAACAAAGAACACCATACATTTTTATTGTATTTGCCACAATGCTAAATAATGAATCGATATCTCTAACAGAGGAGTCCTTCTTCTTGGACGAGCTTGTTGACTATATCTACCATCCACCCCGCTTTCGGTCAGTTGCTCCGTAGGGTCGAGAATCACAGTAACCAAGGAAGGCTGGGGGGGGGGGGGGGGGTGCGGTAGAGTTTGCACGATAATAAGCTATAAACACGGCAACTCTGAAGACAGTTCGGAGTCACTGTAGGTACTAAGGACCCCTTCACACTAAACGAATTTGAATCAATCAGAATCAGTCCGAGTCAAGTTGAATCTGACTTACCAAGATGGATACTGCAGCACTCAAATACTCCCAGACTCAGTTCCTGCCTTCAAATCAGTTCAATCCACCTTAATTCGCCTTAATTAAATGCAGTATGTCATTCAGCTTGTTAGAATTTTCTTCCTTCAAGCAGTTATTAATCAACAACGAGACACGATGGTTGTGGGACTTCTGATTATGAAAATGGATGATAATATTGTGACATATGACCCGAGTGATAAAAATCACAATAACAGAAATTTTATCGCATCTGTGTGGAGGAAAATTGGCTGCTGTTATAGAGTTTCTATATTTTGTATCCTGTTTCGAGATTCCAGTTTCCACCGAATCCAGTAGTATTAGAAACAGTTCCTCACTCATTCTAAAATATTTTTAGTATTTTTTCTCTGTTCTGAAGGTCGGGATGTAGATGTTAGTTTAGATCTGCCTCTCACATAATAACTAGTCCAGAACAAGGTAGCAGAACTTAAATAGCAACAGTATCAGATTAAGAATCCGCACCAGAATGGAACATTATTAGATGTAGAATGCGTATAGTGTCTTCCCCGTTCCCGCGCACCACAAGTCACCTCGAGGCTCTCAAAATTTTCATGGTGGTGTTTGACATTAGCCAACCCTGGCATCTTTAATCGGCTCGCAGTTGGTCATGTTTTATTTAACAATTAACTTAATAACATTTCGGCTATTTCAAACTCTCTGAAAACACTGTTTCAATAGCCGGTTGATCTCACGCTGCTTAGAATAGCATACACGCATTCAAAGATCCTACTCCGCGATTTAGCGTGGTCATCTGTGATTTATGCACACAATTCCGTCAGAGTTTAAGACCAGCAGCTTTTCCTAAGTTTGATGGATATTTTACCCGTAACTTTGTCCTTAGAAATGCTTTGGTTTTGTCCACAGCCCATATGTGTCAGTTGTACCAGGCCACTTGAGGTAATTTTACGACATAGCAATAGGAGCATGTGGTTTGCTTTCCCACTTACCTCATCAATATGTTTATTCCACAACAAGTTTTTTTATGAATTTTTGACACTAGGTATTTTGTGGAGTCTACCGTACTAACTGCAGTGTAGTTAGTTGTATATTCAGACCTAAATCTCTCACCTTTTAACTTCGCAGTTTTTAGCGTTAGCTCCAACTGCACCAGGTGATTATTTTAAGAATATCAGTTCTAACAAAGCGCAGTCGCCTCGGGTTTTTATTTCACGAGGCAGCAGTTTTATTTCTTCGTGCCTTCTGGCTTGTTTTTTCGAAGTCATTAGAGGCGGAAATTAGTGGGAACAACGTACGGAAGGAATTTGGTCATGGGCTTTAGTAGCAACCGTCCCACTGTTCGCCTGTATTGATTTCGTGAAAGCAAGGGTGAACGGGAATTTGAACCAGCGTCATCCCAAATGCCAGGGTATACATTTTCTAATGGTGAATAGGCTCGAAACACAGTAGGTAGCAACGCGTGGTACGGAAGACAACAAGAAGGGTTATATCGTCTATGTTTCCAAGATAACTTATACATTCCAGCAAAGTATAATGTCATTTCTCGTCTAAGAAGCGAAGTCCATAAAAATACTTTATTTATGGGGATAAATCTACGACGCTGTCTCCACAACTCATATTCCGGAGAAGGTTTCTGCATTGGCAGTTTGCGGGTCTGGTAGCCACTTGCCGACTATTTGTTCGAAGTAACAGCGACTGGCGCTTCCACTGTTCTGCAAACACAACTGGAAGAACAGTGCAGCACGTAAAGCTCAATTACCGGAGCTGCTGCAGGCAGAGCTGATTAGCTGCACTGCGTGGTTCTTTTTGCCTCTGTCCTCGCGCAGCGCAATTGAATTAGAATGCCTGGCGGCGGGGGAGGCGGCCTTTATTTGTTTGGGGGGGGGGGCGCGGTTGGCGTTATCACCCGCTTAAGCGGTCCCTCCGGAAAGGACTGTTCGTACCGCTTTATCTCCACACCGGAAACGAAAAAACTTTTTTTACGTCTGTGTAGCGCTCGTGAGGGAAATTATGCAAACAACGTTTCACCGATATTTGTAAATTCCACAGTGTAAGGTTAGTCATATGGCTATAGATTTAACCGACCAAGCATTTTGATCATGTAAGAGTTAAGTATTATGTAGAGACGATGCACCTAATTTGGAATTAAAAGTTGTTTTGCTGCGTTAGATGCGATCCAATGAGAAATTCGTGTTTCAAGAGACGTTTGTGACTTCATCAAGTAACCAAAGATATTACGCAACAGAGACAGATATTTGCCCATTGTAACCTGAAGCATGTAAGTAGGAATGAATACAATTTTGTCAAGCGTTTGTTAAATTTACATTATTATATTTTTATCAAATAGACGTTTGTGATTGTGTTCATAACTATCGCCCCAGCACTTACAATTATGTAAATTATTTTACATGTAACGTGTGGTCTTAAAAATGTTTTTTTCTCAACACACGCTCTCTACCATCCTTGCCGCTTTCAAACATTGCATCAAGGTAGAGGTACCATAGCCGCGCCGTGAAAACAGTCCAGTAGAGATCACCCAGTGGCCAGAATTACCCACTTCCCATGACACACCTCCGCTTGCACATAGGTTGGATCTGAGAAATTATCCCTAAATTGAAGTCGTAGCAGCGGCACAGTGTAGATGCCAACAAGATTAACTTTGCTAGAACACAACACTTACTGTGAAGTATTTATGCTAAGCCGATTTAAAGCCTTATCGGAACCTCATCTCTGTTACTTTTTTCTATTTTGTTGTATGTCGTTGCTTCTCTGTTTTTCTTGTAGATTTTGATATGTATATGTCCGTTTACAGTGACACTAGTCATTCTTAAAGGAACCACAGGCACAATATTGAAAAATACACATTTTAAGATGCTTTTTGTACTACAATAATTAATTTCATTTTTTTCAACTTTCTCGCTGGAAGTTATTCAAAACTTCTTCATTATGTGGATAAAATACGTATGGTATCAATCTATTAATTTTTGAAAAACTCCATAACACTTTTAGGGTTCTTATTTTTTGCGTAGAGTGTTCTATTGGTTGAAGTAAAATGTGTTTGTTCATTAATTTTGCTAGCTTATGTAAAATATCGAATTTCGTAATTTCTTGTTAAGATCACGCTGTTCTGACCTCGCATTCGGGAGGACGGAGGTTCGAATCCCCGTCCGGGCATCCAGATTTGGGTTTTCCATGGTTTCCCAAATCACTCCAGACAAATTCCGGGATGCTTCCTTCAAAATGCCATGGCCGAATTCCTTCCCATTCCTTGCACCCCATCCTTTCCCGTCTCAAAAGACCTCGCTGTTAGAGAGACGTTAAGCAGATAAAAAAAAAAAGATCACGCTACCAGCGGACTCAGATACAAAGAATTATAAACCCTGCATGAGGTCGATCACTTAGTGGTTTCATGCTGGTATCTGCGCTTTTAGAAATGTTTTTGGAATCATTTGTTTTTCAGTGTTCATTTCCAAAGTAATCTGGCTGGCCTCAGTCAATCATGCTGTGCTCCGGCTGGCAAAGTTCGTAAGCCGATTTCAATTCTCATAATGGTTTTCTTTGCATCAAGCTGCTTCATGTTATTTTCTGCCAGTATTCGAAAGAATTAAGTTATTTGGAGGAAGCCACTCCAAACAAAACTTTTAAAACAATATTGAATGATTAGTGACGCATTTATATTGAAGCTGTTAGAGTTAATAAAATGCACTGCAATAGCACAAAAGAACAGGAGATTTGGGCAATGGAATGTAATGCGGAACTGGTTAAATTTTTAGTCTCCATGTCTGTTTGCGTGATATGTTGGAACAATTATGAATACACTAAAATGTAATTCTGGTCAGACAATGCGATAAACGTACATCTTACTATGTGTATGTTTACTGGGGCTTATTTAAGAGCGTGATTTGAGAAGTTTTGAGTCGCTTTAGCAGTATTAGAGCGAGACGCAAGGTTTGAATATATGGGTAGGGCAAAATGTTATATCAGAGCGCTTCATTGCAAGAACCACCTCCAAGAGTCATGCAAATCGAGAAATTTGAGAACACTTATAAATGGGGGTCAGCAGATAAAATGGGTCCTTTTGTTATTGCGCAGTCAGAGATAATGTATGTTCGTTCCAGAAGTGTTCTGAAAGAGCGGATCGAAGTCTTTAATGGACGTGAATATCGACATGTATGATAAATAATAAACTCATATCGGGCTTGTTGTTATATTTATACACGGCTGGAAGCCAGAGAAGGGTATATTAATTTACAACATCGCGAAAATCTACGATCGTACATGTGTGGTAATGTATGGTAGCCGAATTCGCGTACAGTTTCGGGGAGTAATTATTGGGCACTGAAAGGTAGTGAGCCACAGGTAGGTGAAATGTGGCCAAGTAATAATTTTTACGTAGGACAGGCTGTCAGAATTCTTGAGGGCTCCAGATCCAGTGTTAATTTGTATTTAAATTTGTTGGCAGTTAACCTTTCGGTCTCACAGCATTAAAAAATAAAGTAAATTCCTTGATCAGTGTCGTCTTCCTATTTAGCTGGATGGAGCCGATACCTGTAGTATTATGTTGAGGATCAGTTAACTTCGCAACAATTGCGTGCGATTCAGCATAGGTTTAATACACAGTTAAATTGTTTTTTGTCTAACTCCAGAAATAAGTCCGTGTAAGGAAGAAAGTCAGGCAGCTTAGTATTAACTAAAAAATATTTAAATTGTTCTTTTTCGCTCTTGGGAGCGAGTTTAGTTTATTCAAAACAGTGAAGACAGTCAGATACGTAACTTTTTGTAAGGTATCGCTACATGAAGCGAGATTAAATTGTTGAAGACTAGTGGGAAGTTTGTGGAACTGAAGCTCAAGAAGTGAAGGATGAGTGATTTGGGCTTAGTTAATATGAACACGTATAGGGAACTTTTTCTGTAGAGTTTAAGAAACAGGTACATAATATTTTGAACTAAACAGCTGTGTCAACACATGGCAGAAAAATTGCAAGTGGTGTAATTAAGCTTGTGCGCGGTGGATGTTCTGTTTAAATTTGTGAGTATCAATTAGTGAAGCTGCGGAAGGAAAGGACTAGTTATAAATATAAGATTTCAGATTATTCGCCAAAATTGCTTGGCTCATTTAGATAGTTTAACACCCCTTTCTGTTCCTTCAGGAGTCTTAAATAACCGGAAGTCTGTACTGAGTAAAGCTGCCGACTAATGACCATTATAACCTTAACTACACCACGAATAATAATCAATTATTATATAATGCGAATAAACGCATTAAGCGTAATAACTTTTTTTTTTCTTTTCTTTCGTCAGTCCACCACAGTTGCTTAGTTAACAAGCTAGTATTCGCAAGTGAATGTTTCCTTAGGATGATTCCATTGTCCGTCAAATCCTGTTGCCTACATTTCACCTGGCATCCTACTCAGACCACAAAACACAGAGTCAAAACAGAGAGTTCGGGAAGTTCGACTAGAGAAAACTTTTTCCATTCTACCAGAAACAACGCAGCACTGTCTCCTTCCAGAGACCGTGCACTGAATCTGTCATGTGTACATATATTTGATTAAAAAAAATGCTGGTCGGAACCTCTCGCATTTTTCCTTTAACTGCATCTAAAGATCCGAAATGCTGATAACGTGAGCTAAATGACAAATAACAAAAATACGAAACGGTGATCTATTGGAAAAGAAACAAAACTTTCAGATTGAGCAACAAAAAGAAATCTGCATTGACCAGGTCATGTTGTGAAATAAAAGACGTCACCTTGTTGACGAGAATTCTCTTATCAGTGGTCGGAGAAACACGCCGGGTGCAAGGAGCGCGTGATAAAAATAACATATGGAAGAAAGGAGAAAAAATCATTTAGCAAACAACCAGTTGCGGCAGTTAGTACAAAGGAGTTTCATACGCCAAGTATGGAGGCGTTTATTCCTTTCGTTGTCAATTGCAATGGATGAAGACCTTAGCCATTTCTTAACGATCTTATATGGGACAACATTTGGGACAATCTAGCTCTTTGTAGTTATTAGACGTGAAGCCCGATTGGGACAAAAGAATCTTTAATTCATCGTGATAACAGCATTATGTACAGACAGCATCATACATTTTCCAGTATGTAAATTTTGGCCGTGGTGGGCATAAAACAGCGACACTTCAGTAAACCTTTTGAACTGTCAAGTTATATAGCCACAAATCTTAAACTCATATAAATAGATAAGGTGGCCCAATATAAATTTAGAGAGGATCCACTTACTGCATCCGAACGTTTTAAGGTTTCAGAAACCGCAGACGAGTCGAATGGAACAGTGCTTACCAGAGGACTACAAGCAACACTGACTAAAAGACGAAGTTAGCAGATCTCATTTAGAAGTCTGACATAGTAAATGTAGATTAATCAGCGACTCAGGTGGAAGTCATTCCTTGTGCGGTTCAGCCATGAATCACTAGTTACACACGGTTAAATCGAGTTTCGTAGCCACTGATGTTGGCAACGCATGCAGTGTTTGTGACTATCCAGCATTTGTGAGAGACTTCACCACGGTTACCTACCCAAAAGCGTATTAATGTATTTCGCCAAAACTTTAACGACCAGTCGATTACTAACTTCCGTCTAAATACCACATACCAACGACCTGTTATTCTTCTTCTTCATCACCTTTTCCAACGTCTGCCTTTGACGAGTTTTGCCTGTCACTGGCATCGTGAAATTTGGAGCTTTGGTTTCACGGCCTCATGTCGTTACTGACGCCAAACTTTATATACATATATTTTAATGCCATTCGCATTGAAGGCGGCGGAAAAACCACAGTCAGGACAGCCGGTATGCGGGGTGTTGTCATAACCTTTAAAATATTGCTATATTTACTAAGGGTGAAAAGGGAAACGCGTCACTATTACCAGAAACGAAACATGAAACGCCAATCAGGTAAATAACCTCAGCTAAACTTCTAGACGTAATTTAAGTGAATCGTGTTCTTACTGCCTGTAAAAGATTATGGTTCGATGCATTAGCACACTTCTATTATTGAATAAGTGCACTTAAATAAACCTCTTAGAAGATCACCGACCGTTAATTTTTTCTTCATCTTATGCATTTTACTGGAAAAAAAGATGCAATGTTCTGCCACTTCGACCATAAAAGTGTGCCTTTTGAAATGCCTTTAGTAATTTACAAGTCGACAGGGAATGAAACCCTTAAAAATAAAAGATAGTTCAACGCTCATAATCTTATTGTAATTTCCAATTTTTTCAAAAAGTCAGGACAACAGTACGTCATTAGAACAGAAATAGGTTTATTAAGAAATTGTGTCCTCGGCTTTAGGAACGATCAACAACAGCAGTCACAAACCATTGCACCGACAGATCTAGGTGGCCACTCACCAACCCATCACAGCGTTCCACCTTCATTTGAAGAATAAGGTGTAACCAAATGTCACATAATTGTTGTTTCTAATCTAAGCATCCATTTTATAATTGCAATGATTGCCAGTATTTAACATTTTTGACCAGATAAATTATTGTAACACTATTAAAGTGACATATATATATATATATAATCACAAATATCTACGACCATCAGCATCATCTTGGTGTCCTTCCAACGGGCTGATGCAACTTGTTTGAAAGACTTGTCTCCAATTACTTCTCTTCTGAGGCTCTTTCTTTTTTTCTTTAAATATACTAAATCTGATCCAACTGTCTTCTTCTAGGAAGTCAAACTGGTCCCCTGCCCAGTTAAACTTGGTATTGAACCCGAAGGTTGGATGGAGCCTCCAGAAGGAGATATGGATATCATGGTATTGAATGTAATATATCCTGTTCCTTTCCTCCATGCCTAACCTAAAGAAGACCAACAGTTTAAGGCAGAATCCGAAAAACTGAAGCTTTCTGGCGTACTTCACTTTACGTAGCAAGCTGTGACATAGATCACGGTCGGGTTGAAGATCTATTATTAAAATTCTTGCTGAGACAGGTACCTTTGGATCTCGAGTCAGAACATTTAACAACTGAAGTATCGGGTCAGTCCCTTAGCCAGATACTGTCTTGAAATAAGATACTCACACATTTGTTTCATTTGACATTTCATTGCTCACTGTTTCGTCCATTATACTGTAAGGTCCACTTCCAAGTCTCTTCTTATTGTTTATTCCTCACTTAGAACGTTCTCATTTTTTGTGAAGATGATCTCTGAAACATTATTCAGTGTGCTTGAAATTTTCTTTCTTCTCCTTGTTTGTTGTTCAGCTCTATAAATAATGTGAGATAATTTATAGAAGACCTAACTAGCACACTGTCTCTTTAGTATCTAAAGTAACTCCTTTATGCCAAACTAGATTCTGCACTAGATAGAACAAGCTATATTCTTTCATTATCCTGCTCGGCAGTTCTAGTTTTGCTCCTTCCATCCCATGACACAACACTTACAAGATAAGAGCAACTTTATGTAATTCTAACACTCTTTTCCACGTGCACGAGATGACATTGCGGTTTTTTCCCCCAATTCGGCCTCCAAGAACCACGTGGGCGATGGCCAGCGTGAATCATGAGAGAGAGGGGAGGATCTTGTTAGGCTCAGCGTAGTTGACTTATGGGAGGAAAATCTTGTGTAGCCATTTAGCTGTGAAACGTGTAATTCTATGTGCTCCACTGTGTGTATAATTGTATAATTTGTTTTTAAGATGTGTAGTTTATGAGCTGCAGACTGTGGACTGTTCTAGTATTCTTCTAGGTGATTGCGGGAAACTACCTAAAACAGCAATGAGAATGACAAGTACCATGGGACTTGGGCTCCCCCAGATACACTTCCGGGTCTGTATGTCCCAATCGTTTTAATTGCCTCTGTTTTCCTATTATTTCAAGTCACTTATTCATCTGTACGCTTTCAAACAGGTTTTCCAGTTATCAAATCTCCTCTAAATCTACCATGGACTTTATTTAAAAAAGTGTGTCCCCGAGATTAGAAAGAAAAAATATTGGAAATTCAGGTAAAACATAAAAGTGTCAGAAATCAAACATTAAGCTTGTACAATGTGAAGAAACAAATATTCCTGTTCATTTATAATAAATAAACATTTCTCCATCAAAACATTACGATTCAGTGGTTTAAAGCATCAATATCATAAACTGCAGCTCTGACGGTCAGAAACTCATATAAAGTTTTGCTTTAATTTCGTGATATTCACCCTGAGTATGAAATATGAAAAATTGTTGACGTATTGATAAATGAGAATTTACGGAGAGATACGCATAAAATGGCGAAGAGAAATTTTTAATTACAGATAAATACAAATAATTCAAACAGTTAAGCCGTAGTTTGTTGCCGTAGTTGGGAGATCAAACGAAGCGGAAGTTTTTATTGCGATTTTCACTTCGGCTAAGAAAATAAATGAGAGAGACTGTGGCGTTGAAGTCGACAGTTTGTTTTATTGCGCAGATAAACACCGCAGTTCGGTTAGATCGCGCCGTCGCCAGATGACTCCTTCTAAGAAATTTCTCTGCATCTCGTTCTGAATATTCGGGACGCTAATTCAACGTAGCTTTCATTAAACATTGCACGATAAATTCATTACTGTTACTTGTTTACACCCGATCTTTAGTACAAGTAAATATCGTAACGTTGGTACTGGTGCGGTCACACTTCCTTGTTTTTACCGACTGTCCTGACATTGGTTTTTAATTTTCTTCTTTATACTATTGTGTTACGCCTTAATCATAAACGTGCTTCATGTTTAGGAAGGAGACTGAAATTTTAATCACTTGGTTTCTTAGTCGTTTCTCTCACACACTCCTAAAAGCTGTGACATGACAACAGTATCATAAGTTCAGAAACAGTTTGAACACAGGAAGGAAGAGACGAAAGTTGAGGTCAGCGAAATTATTTGAAAGATAAAGAACACGAAAAGTTGAATAACTCATATAATTGTTATTTATCTTCTTAATGCTACCACCATTGAGAAACTAACAGCTATAAAACATTTCAGAGGTTTTACGAAAAGAAATTTCACAAACCACACAAACTCACACTTCTAATCCCAACTGTCCTTACTTTGTTTCCCAAATTCGAGGTGAAATGATTTGTTTTCTATTAGACTTACATAATTCTTAAGAAAAACAGAAGTTTTTATTCATATATTAAGACCGGACCTTTAGTTTCTTTACAGCAAACTCCTCGTCTGTAATGTCCCTCAAATAATCAGATAATAAGCACTGCTGAACAATCTTATCACGATGGCCTCCGTATCTTAACAATACCCACCCGCCTCAGGTGGGTATTAATTCCATTATGTTTTTAGGAGAGGGGGGTTGCAGGCATAGGGTTTCGTGAACTTCTAGTTGATTACAGCCGTGGAGTAGAATGTTGGGGCAAGAAACGGGAAGGTACTCGGCCTTAAAGCTTAGAGGGAACCAGTGGCGTAGCTAGGTCGTTGGGGGCCCCCTGAGCAGTGAGGGCTTTTTCCTGTGTCTCAGGGGCCCCCTTAGACGACTGTAGAGCTATAAAAAGATCGCCAGTTTGCCGTGAAGGCTCGTGGGTCCTCTGAGCGTAGGGGCCCCGGTGCACTGCACTGCCTAGCCCCATAGTTGCTACGCCCCTGGAGGCAAACATCCTGGGATTCGCCTGGAGTGATTTTGGAAAACAATGAAAAACTGGAATCTTCAAGGCGTCCGGAACGCTTATGAAACCTGCGTCTTTCCTAATGACAAGTCCAAATGTGAACCACTCTTACAGAAACATATGCAGCTTGAGAACAACAGCATTATTAAGAGGAACTAAATGAATCACGCGCACAGGAACGATATACACGACATACATAACCACCTATATCTGTTATTGCCTTCCAGAAAATGAAAGTATATTAGGAATGTTTGTGTATTACTATTAAACTACTTTACTTTGAAGTAAGTTACGATATTGTTACTATGAACCTCACCGTCAGTTTTAATACGACATTTAGTTATAATGCCGCAATTAATAACCGATTAATATCAATATAGTTTTCACAGAGGCCTCAGGCAAGTCACATATATATAGATGGTGCGAAGACAGGCAGACTAGTAGGCTGCGCGTATACTATCCCGATGTAGTTTCCACGAATGTATCTTCTTGAAGGGGAAGCTTCTAATTACACTGATGAGATGTTGGCCAAAGCTCTGAAATATGAATTACTGAACACAAGATGTCCAAGTCATCCTTAGGAAATATATTTAAAAACAACAATCAGAATGATATCTTTACAGTGAAAATCCTACAGACAAATAACCAATAAAAGCAATTCTTGGAACACTAGGAAATGAAGAGGAAGTTAATTTTAGCATACAGTGGCACAAGAAGGGGTGAGAAAGAGAAAAAGCTGCCAGTTTCAGATGATATAAACTAGCTTAAAAGAGGCTGTAGGGAAATGTGGAATTAAGAATGGTCTGACCATCAGTACTCAGTACTCAGAAATAAATAAAAAGAAACAGCTAAAATCCCTGTTGTGTGTGTGTGTGTGTTTTTTTTTAATTAAATATTTTTATATGGAACAGTTCTAACCTCGACGTTTTGCGCTTTTTAGTAACCACTACCCAAATGGTAAAGCACTCAGGGAGTCAGAAGTTCTAAAACAATTCCTTAACCCGTATCTGATGTTTTCAGACTAGTATGTAAAAACAAAACTCAAAATTACGAAGAGTCCCAGAATCTTCAAACAATATTGTCAACTTGGCACCACATTAGCGTGTTACTTTCAATTAAAAGTTCATCATAAAAATCCAGTTAAAGTTAGTAACACAGTAGTCAAATAAATATTCGTACTCTGGTTAGTGTTTTAAGGAGAAATGAACGTGCAGTTCCCTAAGGATAATTGCAGCGTACTTCACAGATATTATTAGCACAGCTCACAATAATCATTGGCTCGCAAAATACAAAGCTGCATTAAACATAATAAATCACAATTATCTTAAATCTACACAAATAAATCAGTCAGAAATTGGTTGCGGTGTTATAATGTGCCTCAAATAATATTAAAATAATAACTTTGGCGTCTTAAAATTAAAGATGTGTGTATTTCCCAATAGTAAGTTAATTGCTAAGTAAAGTATTCAACACAACCAGAAATAATTTCGTTGCTACCTGTTTATCTCCTGCTAAATGTAAACACTGTTTCTGCGGTACAAAGTGGATGGATCGTGTAGCCGGCAGTGTGGAGCACAGTGGATCTGGGAGGTGCTATGGGATCGGGCACGAGCCATAGCACCTGCGGATTGTTTGTCGCACTTCCGATTATTATTGGACGATTTTTTTCACTGTCATCAAGACGGATGCCTGGACGCTCGCCAATCTGATAAACTACACATTTCACAAACAAAAAATACACTTATCACACAGAACACAATTACACATTTCACATATAGATGTCAACACTTCAGTCCCTCCATTAATACTTAAAAGGGGAGGCCGCAAACTGTAAAATTCAGATTCGACTCTACTGTGTGTTACAAAACCTCGTGGCCAGAGGTGTAATGTGGCAAAGCAGTAACATACACATTTTCGCCGTTGTCGAGAAAATTGGCATTGAAATATTCCGTCGCGATCAAATACTTTCTACGTTACGGAAATTAAAAAAAGCGCTCGGCCGGATCTAATCTCACTGCTGGAACATTTTTTTTTTTAATTTATTTATTTATTCAAATGTGTAATACAGATAATTCACAGCAATCAGATTCAAAAATTATACATACATTTTAAATGCCGTTTTTTGTCGCTTTCGAACTCATTATGTTGTTCGCAAAGTTATATTTAAAAAGTAGAAATATTTGCTGAGGCACGTATGAAATACTAATATCGTTACTCGACCGTTACAGTTGAAGGAGGTATGTATATTCTCGCACTAGGGGACGGTGGAGTCGAAACGAGACGCCATTGGTTTGTCCACAACAAAAAGCATTTGAAAATCTTATTATATGCATGATTGTTGAAACTGATTGCAGGGAATTATCTGTAGACATATTTTAATATGCAAATAAATAAAAACAGTTGTCCTTTGCGAGATTCGATCCGCCAACGATGGAATTATGGGAACAGCGCTTGCTCACTACACCACACGCCCATTGAAATCTAACTCACGTAGAAAGTATTGGTACGCAACTGAATATTTCAATGTCGATTTTCTCGACAGCGGCGAGGAAGCGCATGTTACTGCTTTGTCACATTATTACACTTCCGGCCCTGTGTTTTTATTATACACAGTATGAATTGAATCTTACAATTGGTTGCCTCCTCTTGTTAGTTCGACCTGGCGGAAGATATAGAATGCGTGGCATTTGGCCCCAGAACCAAAGTTCAGAATTTGACGATGGCAATTATGAGTAAAACTCATGAAAGACAACCGACCTCCAATGTTCAGAAGGGTAGCGAAGAAGTAGAACAAGAAGTAAGTGGATGACTCGCAGCATCTGGCTGTATGAAATATTAGTAGCATGCGTTTACAGCAGATTACAATGGCCGCTATGTTAGCCTGTTGCCGGTTTCTCCTCCGCTGGGACGGTAACTATCGCCCAGTACCTCGGACATCATTGGCGACACACTTTGAGCGCCGGGTTGTGATAGGAGCAGACAGCACTGCGTGGCGCTTTGAATGTCGACGGGGCGGTGACGAGAAGTGTCCGCGCGATGTGCTGCATTTTAAAGAGCCGGCTGGCTTTCAGCGCTCTCCCGCTTCGACCAGATTGTGGCAGGCGATTGGCGTTGAGATTGCGCGCCCGAGCATTTTGCATCCCATTTCCTCGAACAGCAACGGTTCATTCGCGCACAACGGAGAAAAGAGCGCTAAATGTATCTTTGGGAAGTTTGTTCCATGTCGATTAGAAACATACTGGTATGAGAAACTGGAAAAATGAAATCTTCCCTTTCTGAGACAGCCTTTCTCCCTAAGCCTCATAATTGTATGGACTGATCTAGTAACATAGTGGCGTTTATTATTTCTTCCAAAGCTATATCTACTCTATTTTCATATCATTTGTGTGAAGTACAGACATTTTTTGGTGACAGTCTACATCCAGCCATTGGACAATTTTTCTGTACAGTTGGATGCAGTGATAGCTATTATTATTGATTAATGTCTAAACTTAAGAAAAACAAATTGGATGAAGCATCGCACTTTGGACCCAAACATTGCGTGGTCAACTAGTGTAACCATCGACATTTTATTTTGGTAATAGTTAAAGTAATAATTGTATCGACATGTAAGAAAAAGTAGTTAAGGCTCCCGCCTGCAAAGTTCAGGGTCTCTAGGCCATCAGGTGGAAAAGGATTGAGGGAAAGGAACGGGAAGGAATTCGGTCAAGAAAGCATCCCAGCAAATCTGGATGTCCGCACTAGGATTCAAACCCTCGTCCTACCTATGAGTGGTTCGATGTTCTACGTTGCATGTCCATTCGCAGCGGAGGTGAGCAAACCTAACTTCTCTCACAGGTCATAAGACCATTCAAATTTACTTTTTATCACTATAAATGTTTATTAAGTACAAGTTTTTCATGAAGTGTCACTAAAAAATTCTGTTCATTGCATCCTCAAACCCCCCGGGCAGCTATTAAAAAGTAAATTTGTGTTGTGGTCACTGCTAGTGGCGAAACAGACGGCATGTTTCTATTTTCCACAAACAAAAATGGTTTATTCACGACTACATAAATCATTCAGTATATTTCATTTTACATAAAATGTTATTCGGTTATTTTTGATTTAATGTAAAATATATTGGAAGAAATGCATGAAAAAGTAAAGTCTTTATGTATCTTCTGTGAATTAACAAGGACTTTCAGTGAATCCATCATAATATAAGATAAATTATAATACTGTTGTCATAGTAATATTTCAGGATTTCAATTTAGAAACGAGTAAGCACAGTGTATCTATGAATGCTATAAATAGAAGGGTATTATAAACACGTAGTTGAACAACGTTTATCTTAAGGGTCACTTCTTGGTCTTCTGCTGTTGCTGACATATACAAACAATTTTCTAATCACATTAGATAGTATTGAATATACAGTGATATATTGGGAAGACACTAGTATGTGTTTGAAATGTAGTTATACTGTCATGCATAACTTTTATGCCAAGAATATATACCGATTGTATGTTTTTTTTTTTTTAAATTGAGTTTCCTGTTGCAAGAAACACAACGATATCTCGAAAAAAAAATGTGATAGTATTAAATCCAAGCTGAAAGATAATTTGCAATTTATTTAAATTTGATGACTGATAAATACAGAAAAAAATAGTATTTTTAGGGGTATGGAAGGAAAAGTGATAAAATTATTTACGATCACTGATGTGGCGTATGATTGATTCTCTTTGAAACCATCAACAAATGTAGCATTTAATTTATAGTGTCTGGAAACTGAATTTGTATATATCAATTTGATAAGTTTGTTGTTAACACTTGAATTTGAAATGCTTTTGAGTTGTTAAGTAAAATGTAATAAGTAACTGATAATTTTAGTTTTGTTAAGAAAAATCTCGGATACTGTTTTCACAAGAGATCAAAGCTTACCTGATCTTAAACATTTTCATAATGGAATAAAATACTGATATGTACCGACTTACGCAAACACATTTGCAGGGTATCGTTAAGAAAAATGAATGTGTAAACAGATGTAGAATTTTTTAGAGAATTAATGCAATGGTATGGAATAGTGAAAATAAAAATTGTTCCACATTTACAATTACGACAGTTTATGATTTCAAAAGTTGGCAATTGTGCTAAGGCTTTCCGCCTGACCTAATCTGGTGTGGATATAATTGAGAATTTGTGACTAGTTCGGTACATGGAATGTAGTAGCAGAGGGAAAAATTGTTAATGCTGTCAACGCTGAAATCCTTATACTCTCTAAAGTAAATATTTGCTCTCTTACAGTGAAATAAATGCTAATTTCAAAAGTACTTAAACGACAATATAATAATAAATGTGACGTAACTCTTGAATTTAAATTTCAGTTATTCTGAAGTCAGGAATAAGACCTAAAACACATGATTTTTTTTTTTTTTTTGTTTTAAGTGGTACTAATTCTCACATTTTAATATGTGTTCCAGACAAAGAAAAAAATATAGGAAGAATTTAATTACTAATTAATTATAACATTGGTCTATAAATATCAAAATGTTTATACTAACCAGGCGATACTCATGCATGTATGAAGGTAGCAGCAAGTAATTCTTGTGTAACCTATAACAGTGCTGCGAGTTGTAAGGATTCTTAGCTGGTTGAGAGCGTGTGGCGCCGGACAGCAATGTTCGTGCTCATTTGTTTGAAATTGTCTTGAAACTTGCAGCGGCGATTCTAAGTTTTTCACATCATAAAACTGAACGAGATGAAATTTCTATACTGCACATGCTAAAAGCGAAAGTTAAAATTATATTTATTTTAAATTTATTTTCAACACATGTAAAAAAAAATTAGTACGTCCCAATCGTCTAACTATCCGCTTCTTAGGAAAGAAGTGAGATAATTTCTATGGTTTGTGAACCAGCATCTAAATACAGACATTAGAGTACTGAGAGAAAGCATGAATCTCGCAGATGGTGTTCCAACTTGCATGCTGTCTAACGCATTGGGTTTATTACCGCAATGTTTTCTTGGTCTCCAAGGATAATGTGCAATACAAACAGAAGATAGTATGCATAAGTAACAATGAAACAGTTTGCCCGCGAGGTGGTCGCCATAAAGAACACCTCGCGGGCAAACAGACGGTCACGGGTCAGAAGGCAAACAAGCGGTCACGCTTTGTTCGCCGGCCGAGAAAGGCACAAAGGAAACCAACACGGATGCACCTTCCTCGGAAACATAGACTGAGATACAGCCTACATAATGTTTTTACTTTAACCTTTCTAATAGTAGTAGTCTCTGATAAATAATACATATTCGCTGGAAAGAGATAAACAAATGAAACAAAAAAGTTATGAAATATCTCCTTATTCGGTACTGTACCTATGTTTCCTATTTAATATAGTAATCATTTACACATTTCTCCCAAAAACAAACCTGTCTACGCATCTGGTCAGTGAAGATCTCTAGCCGTCTCTCCTGGTCCCTCAACCTCATTGTTTTCTTCACATCCTGATCCCTGATGAAACGAGTACCCTTTAAATTCTTCTCTATGGAGGAAGTAAAAAACGCCGGGTGCCAAATCTGCTAAGAATGGAGTATGTGATATGGTTTTCGAATATCTATTACATTAGTAGGCGCGATTTGTGGCCGAGTATTACGTTATTTCAGCATTATCGATTCAGTTGATTTTAGTGGTCGTTTCAACCGTCCTATCAAATAGTTTTGCATCATCCTGTATTCCATAGAATCAACGGTAGTTCCAGTGTCTTGAATTGCAACAACTATGAACAACTTTTAAACGACGATGAATACTCCTACAGTTCAAATTTTCACTGGACATTGTTTGACGTTAAAATAACTGGATAAACAATTGGAGAAAAGAGACCTGGCGTGTTTGTAGTGCAACAAGGTAGCTACAAGACGGTAGCACGCATCGCAGTGTCAATGTTTTCTTATCAGACATCCCTCCCGCCTACGTGCTCTGCCCTTATCTTAGAAGTGGAGGCATATTCAGAAATGTTATCCATATAAAGCTGATCATTGAACCACACACTGTTCACAAAATTCTCTCTTATACGCGCGGGATGATAGTTATTATTCGATTAAACAGTCCTTCGTTCATTAAATGAATTGTTCACAATCTTAGATTATTTAAAGTATCCGGCCACCACATTGGATTAGCTGACCGATTTAGGATGAAGAGAAAAAGTAACTTCACTGGCCTTAAAGAATTAAAAACTTGCTGTCACCAGTTGGCTTTATTTCTTATAAAACCTGGCTCTAAGTCAAAAATAAATTATCTTGTTTTCCAAAAATTGCAGGAACTTAAATAAGAGAAAAAAACTTAATTACTACTAAAACGATTAACGTTCTGACACCGAAGATTCACATTGATTCAGTCCAACGCCGTGTTCATAAATTCCCGCACTATTCTTAACAGTTGACAGTCATCGGTTTTCATATTCACTTGAAGTATCTCATTTGTAGAAACAGATTAAAGTAGGCAGCATGATAATTCTGTGTCCTGGCTAAACCAGATAGCCATGGACGCACAAATAAACCATGCGCCCGCTCCAGGTACTGTACCTTCTAACTTCTGCTGCACTAGTCCACGTGACTCATTAAGTCATTACCATTGTTACTGGCGGAAGAATAGTCGTAAACTAATCCTCAGCCATTCTGACAAATTATTCCAATTTTTAAAGTACGATATCTACACTTTTTTTTTTTTTTTTTTTTTTTTTTTTTTTGCCGTCGTCAGGCTTTAGACTGGTTTGATGCAATCCTCCATCCCTTCCTATCCTGTGCTAACCTTTTCGTTTCTACATACCCCTTACAACCCACGTCCTCAATTATCTGCTTCATATTCTAATCTCTGTCTACCTCTACAGTTCTTACCTTCGACTGTTCCCTCCACTAACAAATTAACCAATACAGCATGTCTCAAAATATGACCTACCAGCATGTCTCTTCTATCTACACTTAAAAACCATGAAATGGAAAGTCAATGAAGGTTTCGCTTGCTGCTAATACATGGCAACGAATGTTATTGTGCTGTTACAACCTGATTACGAATGCACTGAAATCTTGACATACAGATTTACGTTGCAATATTTTCTCCGTCTTGTTGTTTCAGTAGAATCTACAAACAACTGCACCGTAAACTTTTACTTATCACGTGCGTATATTAAAACTTCCAAGAAATCTCTACCTCGAAAGAGGCACGTTTAGCAAAAATTATCTATGCAACCGGTAGATAATTTCCTTGGCTTTCTGAACTTACAGTAGTCCCTAACTCTAAGAAGCGGAATAGAAGATTTCGTGTTTCAAAGAGTAGCAACAAAACAGAAAAGTAGACAAAGTAACAATGAGTCCAAGGTTACAATATTTTTTAGTAACAAAGAGAATGCATAAAAAATACATCACTGGAGAGGACCATTCGAATAACAAGACACGCTTTGCATACTTCAAACAAACGCATTTTTCATTGATAACTATGCGTTGGCATAGTCTGAATTGCGTGATGATAAAATGTTTAAGAAATTTATCGGATGGAATGTTATAACTTTCTTTATGTAAACTGCTTGCATACTTCAAACAAACGTATTTTTCATCGATAACCATGCGTTGGCATAGTCTGAATTGCGTGATGATAAAATGTTTAAGAAATTTATCGGATGGAATGTTATAACTCTCTTTATGCAAACTGCTTCAAAACTTGAATATTGCAGCTACATATGTAACACAACCGAAATTCTCTGGACCTTACAACTGACCCTCTCAAGGTATCACAGCACACTTTAATAAGCAGAATAAACTAAGGGTTTAAAAGACTTTTGATTTGTATTAATTTCATTGTTGATTTACCGATGTATTTACTTTTGCATTTCACTAATTTCCACCACAAATTTTTTCATCTTTCGAAGTTATCCACTCAGCAACTCTCTGGATAAATTATTTCAGCCCCTGACACTTACACATCCCAGTGGGTTATCCATAAATCCTCACATATAACATGCTTCATCTCGAATGCTTTAAACATTTCTTAAATGCGCATTCAATCTTCCAGTGGCTACCAACCCTGCTCTTTTATTATATGATTTACTGATTGTTACTTACAAGAAACGGGAGCTCATTTTACCATCACCTACAATGGAAATCATTTTCGTTACGTGCCTGGTGGACCGAGGTCGCTTTAATGCTGTGACTCGCGCTAAATTTACATAGCAGGATAGGAAAGATGGTTGCGCACAATTCCTTATCACCAGAGTGAACGACTCGGTTAAGACCCGAATCTCTCAGTAGTGCGTGCGGAGTGAGGGATTTATGATTCATCTGTGAAAGTTGACGGTCCCTTTGATATGCTTCGGGAAAGTAACCTAGATGGATCGTCAACAGGTTTTACCATTCCGTTTCTTTCGTCTTGAAATACACAACACACTTTTTACTTGGGCACAAGGCAAGAAGGAACTTATTAGATTCCTCGTAGTGTTAATTACTTACATTAAATTACTAGTACACGATCCAGTTTCAAATTTTAATTTGATTTTATTGCTAGTGACATCGGACTTCAAAAAACGGTTCACATACAAACACAACTCTCCAACGATTAAAGTCGGCACTTCTTTCAAAGACAATACTACCAAAACTGTTCTTTCAACACTGTCTGTGGCCGACGTAAACTGAGTTTGTAAAACTCTCTCTTAGTCTCTGCTTATCGCATTATATAAGTTCCATCGAAAGTTCTAAAACACTACAAACGCATCCGACAGATGTTTCTCGAACATTAACAATACTCAAACAATTGAAAACATATTAAAAACAATCAGAATTAACATATAATCATTTACAATCATTCCAAAATACTTAGAAATGAAAATTAAAGATACTGAAACACAAAATTATCCACATAAATCACTTTAAACTGCAGTAAATCATCCTTTAAACATCGTAGCTCACCTTAATACTTACAGTTACAAACATTTAAGTAATTCTCTTGCATAGTTCTGTCCGTAAACATATTGAAAGGTATTTACATAATTTCTTTTCACAAAACAAAATCCGTTTACACTGATTTACAGTAAAACACAAGACAAATATACAAAACCATTTCGAATCACACTCTAACTAAAGTCTATTTGTCGGGTGCCTGTAATTAACATCTCCACATTCCCGTGATTTATTGAAGGAAATTCGTGGAAATAAACACAATTCCATCCAAAGTATAGGTTTGAGGGCTGTTACAAACTGGAAGACTTTTCTCTTCAAACACGGAACTAGTACCACTTGTGTGGCAGGACCTCCGGCTGTGAATCAAATGTTACTCCTCATTTCTTTGTATCTCGTACAGATGTATGACCTCAATAAATATTAATTCTAGGCGTATGACTGGCAATATATTATAACACGTACTCTTTAAATGTTTCAAAAAAATATCGGTTGCTTATGAATTTCTGAATAAAGTTTTCCGCTCTGACCGTTTGCGGTAGGATTTATAGTGTTTCTAGCATCGCTAGTGTCGCAACTCACAACGTTTCTACTGTCGTCTCACTTTTCTTTTCAGCAACCGAGATCCTAAAAACTTCAGCGCCTAGACATCTCAGGATGACCGCAGTGTGGTGGTAGCAGAGTAAGTTATATTATCAGAACTTACTCTGCTAGAACTGGACATATTGTCACTGAATTAAATGTGAGTGTGAAATATAACCATACGGATATCTCAACTCTTACAACTCTTACAAGTGTTAGTTAGTTAATCACAAGCATGATCTTCGAAGGATCTTACACCAAAACACTGATTATAACTAATTCTGAATTTACTTTTTTTCCGTATATAAACTCAGCCTGAAATATGAACCTCGCTTCATTAGCAGTCGGGAATAATATGCAAGAGCGCTGAAATAATTTTACCCCTTCAGAGAATGATATATGGAGTATTCAAATTTTTATCATTAATTTAAAGCAAAATTTAATCTATAAATGAATAAAATTTAATTAAAAATTAATTAAAATCTGGCTAAGAGAGATACTCCTAAATAAGATAGAACTGTATGAAAGCATGTCTCTGTCACAGTTTCAGATGCTGTTGTAATCTAAGTATATCTAATGATTTTCCGGAAAAATTTTCTAGCTGTCAAGCAATTATATAATTTTCATTCCTGTTAAAAGCAAACTATCAAAAGTTACTTCGAAGGCAGAGAATTTTTGTGATACACAAACTACTCAGTCGTTTGTTCTTTCTGGTTACAAGGGGTACGATAAAACACGATAACTTAAGTCTATTTGTTGGGTGCCTGTAATTAACATCCCCACATTCCCGTGATTTGTTGACGGAAATTCGTGGAAATTTGTAAGCAGTTGTTAAAGAGACTTTATCTAAAACGAAAATTCCTGTGTGACCGTATTCGTACTAAGGATGAACCACAGCCTAGTAGAATGGACTGTCACGTGTCTCAGAATGGACGCAATTGCCACTTCATCACATGTAACCTATACTAGATAATAAAACTGTAGAAAAGTTGTGTCTGAGCATTGAATTTATTTCAAGAAGAATAACTGCAATATAAAATATTAATGATGCGTATCACCCAAAATCTATTCGACGGATCTGAACCAAACTGTACAAGGTGACATTCTGTAGTCGGTCATGACGTAGTATACTTTCATCCCGCAGCTTAAAAAATTCCCGATGCACAGAGTCAAAAACCATAAATTTAGAATTTTTCCTTTCTGTCCACCAAACTCGCTACAGCCAATAAAAACTATTGTAATAGAGTATAAATTTTTATCTTTCTCTGTTGTCTGTCCTCGCATCACGCAAATATTAATCAATGGATTTTAAAAGAACTGTACAGAAGGATAGTTTGTGTCACTAGGTAACATGTAAGATACATTTTATCGAGTTTAGTAACAGTACCCGATGATACAGAAGCCAAAACTGCAAATGTTGATTTTTTTCTTTGTATGCGCACCTTGCATAAAAACTAATGAACTCATTTTAATTAATGAATATTCGTATACTGGATGGTTATGTTATCAATTACATGTAAGAGATTTTCTGTTCCGATTAGTGTGATATTTTTTCAATAATTCAAACGCAATAAACCTAAACTTTATCATTTTTTGATGTGTGTGTGCGGCTTACAAACAGAAACCAACCATTTCAATGAAGCTCCACATTCAGATAGTTTATGTCGAGTAAGTGTTAGGTTACGTTTTGTTTTGATATGACATCGACAAGCTGAGGAACTGTTACGTCACAGATACACATACATTTTAGTACTGTCTGGAGCAAGCCTTCTCGCAGTTAAAATGTTTACTACAAATACTCTTATATACGCGGTGATGGTTTAGGCAGTACACCGAGATGGGAGGAGGCCAATATTGGCCTCCTACCTATCATTCGGGAGGACCGGGGCTAAACTCGGTTCGGCCATCCTGTCTGGGGTTTTTCCGTGGTTTCCCCCAGACACTTAGGCGAATGCTGGGATGGTTCCCTACAAGGCCACGGCCGACCTTCCATCCCCCTTCCCTCCCCGTAGTATAGATTGGCTGAAAAGAGTCCCCTATGACTCTCCAGCAGCCCGCCTCCCAGCCTTCTGCTGGGAGGAATGAAATAGTAAAAAAAAAAAAAAAAAAAAAAAAAAAAAAAAAAAAAAAAAAAAAAAAAAAAAAAAGTTTAGGCAGTAGAGCACGACATGTGTGCTGCCAGCCCGCTTCCCCCATTAAGGGGGTTGAATGAAATGACAATAAATATATATATTTAGGCAGTGCGATTTCGCACTGCCACTTGCCATACGGGAGGACCGGGGTTAAACTCGGTTCGGCCATCCTGTCTAGGGTTTTCCGTGGTTTCCCTCAGACACCCTAGGCGAATACTGGGATGGGTTCCCTTCCCTACAAGGCCACGGCCGACCTTCCATCCCCCCTTCCTCCCCGTAGTATAGTGTGGCTGAAAAGAGTCTCCTGTGACTCTCCAGCAGCCAGCCTCCCAGCCTTCAGCTGGGAGGAATGAAATAGTAAAAAAAAGAAAAATGTACAACTTACATCAAATTGTATCGTCTTCGTGATTCAAATAGGGATTATGTATCATATATTACATGCATAATTAGAGTGCAGGCGTGAACGAGCATAACTTCAGTTGTTACTTGGAAACAAGCTGTGTGAATAACACTGAAATTTGCTTGTGAGTCATCAACAACCATTAAATACAACGAATCAGTGTCAGTTTGAAGACGAGATAAAAAAAAAAAACAGGATGTGTGTAAACATCTTTAATACATTTGCACTCAAATTACATTTAGAAGGAGAGAAGGATAACCGAAAAGAGGGCTGATCCTATGCTTTTTCCTACCCATCCAACATTTCTTTGATAGTTTTTCTGTGAATTAACAACACAAATTTCGCGTTGACGAAGTCGCCGGCATAGCTATTTTCTCAAGTTGTATCGGATGCCGGACTAGATAAAAATTGTAGTTTCATTACATTTAATAAATTAAACACTATCTGAAACGGTTTTTATTTATAATTTTTGTTTAATAAGGCTGAAGATTGTTAGTCCATACAAAATACTTCAGCAGTGAAAGAAAGGGCTGCGCGACTTTCTTCCGAGTATTGTACACTCCATAATTTGTTCCTACCTCTTGCAATTTATAGCCAAATGTTATTTTCCATAATAAATTGACTCCGTAGATCATGATTTTTCATCGGTCCCTTACTTTCGGATTGTTGCATCTGAATCAATGACCACCATAAAGTGGAACGAAAAAAAATATTGTTTGTGATCTTTTATTTCGTTAGCAGAGCTTAACTCGTATTGAGACAGTAATCCTCTTCACGCTTGCAATTACAGAAAGTGACGCACTGAATTGTGAGACTGCCTAAGTTCCTGGTTCTGACAGAAGAATAGGCTTTATTAAGCTTATCTTCTCGTTTTCGCACACTTTTAGTGATCAGTGTTATGCTCACATGACAAATGATTCCCCATTACTCTATTTTTGTAACAGATCACGTGGTTTAGCAGGTAGATTGGAATGGCACTTCAGTAAAATCTCGTAAGATTCTCGTAATTGGCTAAGTTAAATCTTCCAAGTATATTCCACCACAGCCTGTCATTAATAGAGCGACAGTACTGTCAAGTGAAGGTGGGCCGTTTAAGGCACCAAATTCCCTATCAACTCTAATATTTTATGTTATTTGTTTTCATTGAAATAATTTTCTTGAAAATTTAGATGTTTACCAATGAACTTACATTGTTTACAATTCTGCTTACGGTCTAAACTATCAAGCGAGCTTTAATAATATGGTCGGCACTTTACTATCTTCCGTCACCCATAATATGATGACATTTGATCATCCAGATTTTTTGCTGTGACTGTTGACGATCAAGACACGTATATTCCAAGCTGTAACACTCCGTTGTCACCGTTCTTTAACACACACCATGACGGTTATGCCAGGGCCGGCGCTAGGAATTGGGGGCCCGGGATAAAATGGACGAATGGACGACCTTTTTTTTTTCTTGACTTCATGGCCTCTGAGGGCCCCTACAATCGGTATTCGGGGCCCCGGGCCCCCAACAGCCGGTGGGATTGGATCCGGATACTTTTGACCCGATTACCACCCCCCCCCCCTAACGCCGGCCCTGCGGTTATCTGTTAAACGTATTCGTAAAATTCGATACTAGTAACAAAGCTGCACTCAGCTCCTTCTTAGGGCTCCGTCGTATTATCGTCTGGCTGCTGTTCAAGTGCTGTAGAGTTCTCAGAACATGTGGCGGCACATGCTGCTCGGTACTAAATCCGGACAGGTTTTCAGCGGTATTCAGCGCCAACATGCAAGCAGAACGAGACCTGTACAAATATTTTTAGTATTTCTCAAGTACGCCACTGTGTCTCAGAATATACCGGGAGCACGCAGCTACTATTTGGCAAATTGGTAACTCTATAGCCGGCAAGTTGCTCCTCGAAAACAGTATTAATCGCTCCGTAGTTCCTCCACAAATGGCGACCCCATGGCGACAAGTATAGATTCTTTTTTTATTATTATTATTGTATGCAGGTTTAGTATTTAAAATTGCTTTTTCGATAAACCCATTCGAATATTTGACGGCAACTGATTTAAAAAAAAATCTTCATAGGAAAGAGTATATCTCCATAAATCTTGTTAACACTTGCTTGGAATCAAGCATGGTGGGTGATCGGTAACGTTCATCCATATTTTGGTTTCCATTGTTTTCATTCCTTGCCCCCAGTCCTTTCCCACCTGTACTGACGGCGACGACAACGAGACATAAAGACCGAGCGTGGTGGGTGAAGGGTTATCGTTCTGGTCTCGCATTCGGGAGGACGCATGCTCGATTCCCCGTCCGAACGTCCAGATTTGGATTTTCCATGGTTTCCCCAAATCACTTCCGGCGAATCCCGGGATGCTTCCTACAAAATGGCCATGGCCGAATTCCTTCCTGTTCCATGGTTCCGTCTCCCCACTACCATCCCGCCTCAAATGACCATAAAAAAAGTCTTAAAGCTAGTAGCCAAAAATAAAAATGAAAAAGACTGCTTTTTATCTGTTGGTAAAATGTTACATAATTGTAAAGATTTAGTCCACATTTCTCTGCAGTTTTGAATTTTCGCTATTGCCAAGATGGCTACAGCTTCACTACTTCTTGGAGAGGTGACATTAGCTGTGACATTGTGTGTAAACTGCTAATACGTTTTCGAACAATTTGGTTATTTATGGGAAACTCTTACCTCAGAAATGCCGTGGTAAGAAAAATAATCACTACACTTAACGAAATTTGTAACTCTTCTAAAATGTTTACGTTGTAAGCCTGAAGAAGGCTTTATATTGTTTTTAGTTTACAACGGGGATTCGTTCAATCAATCGTGATCGATGCTTGGTGGCACGATTTTTGTTCTCTGTCTTGATACAGACCTGTCTGTCTGGGCTGATATGTTTGTGGTACTGGCCGAGCGAATACTAGCCGAGGCCACGAGTACCACAGTTGATCTCAACAGTTAGAACTGGAATCTGAAAGAAGGAGAAGAGACTACACACCTCTTGTACGATAGCAGAAACTTTGCTGAAACACTGGTTATTATTTTAAGATATTCATTAAACATACCAGCTGGATGCAATTTCACTACGATCAGAAAATAATTGTACGTAAAATGATATGGATAATAGTTTTGTATGAGAGTTTTTTACACTGTAATAATATGACGAGATAGGAAAATTTTGTGCTACATATCACTTTATATGTATTGTCTGCAGTTTTGAAATCCACATGATGAAGACACCAGTTCTTCTGCTTTCACCATTTTTTCCCAATATTTTGCTGTCGGCTGCCTTCGACCAGTTTTATTCATCGTTTTGCATGGTCAAATTTGGAGCCATGGTTGTACGGGAGTATGCCCTTTACTGACGCCAAGCATTTTATGCCTACAGCCAGGTCGTACTACGTACTAATGGGGGAACTGAAGTGTTGACATCTGTCTGTGAATCGTGTAACTATGACCTGCGTGTGATAAGTATATTTTTAGCTGTGAAATGTGTTGTTTATAAGGGGGAGATTGGGGACCGTCCCGGCATTTAACTTGATGGCTGCGGAAAACTGCCTGTAAACCGCTGTAATGTCGGCTGGTTCTCGGGGCTCTGGGGTTGTGCCCGGTTCTTGCACCTCCACGATTCAGTATGCTGAAACTCAGCACACTGAGCTACCCTGGCTATTGCCTGGTTATTGCCGTTCTTTGTTTGGTATTATAGTATGTACAGTACCTGGCATACAAATTTTCAGCTTATGGATACGCTCCAAAGAGCTTACCACATCCTAATGACTTAAAGTGTGGCATCCCTTGTAACCTGATGAAGTACGGTTTCATATATAACAAGTTCAATTTTTCAGTTTTGAGAATCGAACTTTTTATAGTATCAAGTTCACTTAGTTCTCTTCTAAGCCAGCCCCCTCCTTAATATCTCTGTCTGGATATGACTCATTTTAGTAGTAAATTATTACTAATAGGAGTCAAGAATCATTGTCAAGTCAACTGACAGTTAATTGGTGTGGAGGATACAGTTGTTTTCTACTGACAGATAAATGTAATTTACTTTCGAAACTTCCTTATGAAAGATGCTATTATGTTGAAAGTTTAACTAAAGCTTTTTTTTTTTTTTTTTTGGCCTGATATTTAGGCTTTGCTGTTTGCTGATTTATTTCGCTCTTTTTGTTCCATTAGTCTGTTATAAACTCAAACACCGAAATTAATGTTTGGCCTCACATACTGCAAGTTTCATTAAACTGGGGTAGTGGGAAACCGAGCGGGGCGGTGTAACGGTTAGCGTTCTCGCCTCGCATTCGGGAGGACGGCGGTTCGAATCCCCGTCCGGGCATCCAGATTTGGGTTTTACATGGTTTCCCCAAATCACTCCAGGCAAATGCCGGGATGCTTCCTTCAAAAGGCCATGGCCGAATTCCTTCCCATTCCTTGCCCCCATCCTTTCCCGTCTCTAAAGACCTCAATGTTAAAAAGAGACGTAAAGCATTTTTTTTAAAAAAAAGAAAAAAAGGTAGTGGGAAAATAGTATCTTTACGAGTGGGTCGTTAACAGAACACTGGATTTCACAATGAATTGTTTTAATAGTTGTTATTAGCTAGAATAACAATCTTTCTGTTTTTGGCGTAGTTATTTATTTTTGAACATTAACAAAAAAAAAAGAGACTTAAACGCACGATTTGAAAGTAGTCTTGAAGTGTGGTGTGATAGTTTTGATGATAACATTATTACCATTTTTTTCGGATCCAGACCAATAAGTCAGTTGAATGGCGCAGTATGGATAGAGTTGTGTGAGGTAGACGTCATGGATCCTCAGAACTTGTGAAAGAGTTGTGGACGGTAGTGCTTGACGGTGTTGATTCAGGCACCCTGTGTCGGCGAAGCAAGGCTCCTGCCATTGACAGTTCTATTGCGTCGCATCGCTTCCTTGAAAGGTTCCAGGGAGTGAGGGGGAGAGGGGTGGGGTGACGTCACAAGCAAATCGCCCCGCTCGCTTCCGGCGATGGCCGATCGTTGACAGTTTGTTTTGATAACGTCGGCAACAGGCGTCCGAGGATATCGCCTGTAAATACTGCGCCAGGGGGCCTCGGTGACCCGGATCCGAGAGTCCCGTGACAGGCGGAGTGGACAAGGAGCAGAAGGCAAATTGCCCTCTGAGCGGCCGCACTAACGCAACAACTGTATTCAACCAGGGAGGCATATTACCACCCCTTTTTTCCGTGTATAGAAATCAGAGAACTAATTTATCGTTATACTAGGTACAGACTGCTTTGATAGAAGGTAACTATGTCACATCTTTCAAGAATGTCGTAGCATTTTCAAGTTGATAAATTTAAAACTGACTAAAATAGGCCAACAAGCCGATTGAATACGGTTTTTTACACGAAATTTCGGTGATCCAATTCTTCGTCGGCAAGTGAAGGTGGCGAAAGGAAATTGGATTGCATTGGGAGCATTATCTTGATAGTCACCGCGGGTGGGTAGAGTGGTAATGCTCTGGTCTCGCATACAGGAGGACGTGGGATCGAATCAACGTCCAGCCATCCAGATTTGGGTTTTCTATAATTTTCAGAAATCACTTCAGGTTAGTGCTGGAATGGTTCCTTCAAGAGGCCGTAGCCAAATTACTTCTCTACCCTTTCCTCCAGTCCTTCCCAGCATCTAATGACTTCGGCGTCGACAAGGTAAAAAAATGTCAATACTCAACGCCCGGAAAGACTTCCTATATAAAATAAATTATTGTTTGACAAGTTGTTTCATAAGATACGATGATTGTAATCTTTTACCTCTGATATTAATAAGATTAACAAATGGAATTTCTTAAATTTATTTTTCATTAAATTTGTAGGTTTCTTTTTGCAACTACTATCTAGGAGAATAAAGCTTCGTTTGCTAAACAAAAAACGTTAAAGCGCCTGCCTGTAAAATTCAGGGTGATCCCTTAGAATCAGGGTCCAACCATGAAATTTTAGGAGCCCCTTACAGGGGCGCCGACTCTGTGGGTGCTCAGGTGCTCCAGCACCCATGAGAGGTAAACAGTGGGTGCGGAGCACCCATGAGAATCGGCATCAAACTTATCAGTAATACTTTGAGTGAAACTAGTGTTACCTACCTCCAACGCCGTGTGGCAAGGCGAGACGTCTCGACGATATCACGCTGGCTTAAGATGTGCGAACAAGGATAACATAATCACTATGTTATGTCATACGTAACACCATCTAGTGTGTTATAAGTAAATGTTGGTTTGTGAAGAGTATGCACAGAAGCAAGTCAAACAACTCGCCCTGTGCGCAAGTACTAGCCCGCCAACCACCGCAACTCACCCGTCCACCCCGCCGCCAGCGCTTTCGCGGCTGTGGCTCTGTCTCAAGTGTCTCATTCAGTCAGTCAAGCTGATAAAAAGCATGTGCTCTGAGATGGCGCCACGCGTATTGTCATCGTGCCTGTTTCGGTTTATTATTAGGGATAAATTTGTCATTCAAAATCGTAAGGTGCCCAATCCTGAAGTACTTGTACCTCAGCTTAGTGCACCTCACCAAATTCAACAAGAAAACGTTATTTGTCTAAATTCATTAGAAGAGAAGAAAAGGTGCAATTTTAAAAGTAAGCGGCAGATGATTTTTCCGTGGCTGTTGTATAATGGAGATTTTTTTTGCTGTCCTCATTCTATCAACTAGTTTGATGCAATTCTCCATCCCTTCCTACCTTGTACTAACCTCTTCATGTCTACATATCCCATACAACCCATGTATTCTATTATCTGCTTCATATATTCTAATCTTTGTCTTCCTCTACAGTTCTTACCTTCTACTGTTCCTTCAACTAACAAATTAACCAATCCAGCATGTCTCAAAATATGACCTACCAGCCTGTCTCGTCTTTCTGTAAGCTACTTCCACAAACTTCTTTCCTCATCCATCATTTCCAAAACTCGGTCATTTCGTGCTTTGTCTGTCCACAAAATTTTCAGCATTCTTCTGCAGCACCACATTTCAAATGCTTCAATTTTATTTATTTCCAGTATTCCTAAAGTCCATGTTTCGACCCCATAAAGTGCTGTGCTCCACACATAGAGTTTTAAAAAGTTCTTTCTTACTGCTAGATCAATCTTTGAAACTAAAAGATATCTCTTTTTCATGAAGGCTCTTTTTGATAGTGCTATTCTGCTTTTAAAATCATTCTTGCTTCAGCTATCGGTTGTAATTTTACTTCCCAAATAGAAGAACTCACTAACTTCTCCTATTGCATCCGATCCTATTTTTATATTTAATCTACTAGTATTGGTATATTTGCTATATTTAATCACTTTTGTCTTGCTTTGATTTATATTCAGTCCAAAATCTTCCTTCAGTATTTTGTTCATGCCATTCAGTAACTTCTCAATATCCTCAGCCCTCTCTGCTAACAAGACAATGTCATCAGCAAATCGTAGCATACTGATTTTTTCTCCATGAAAACTTATGCCACATGGAAATCTTTCTTTGAATTTCTTCATTGCTTCTTCTACATACAAGTTGAATATTAACGGGGATAGACTACAACCTTGTCTCACACCCTTTTTAACTGATGCATGTCTCTCGTGATTCTCTACTTTTATTATATCCACTTGATTCTTATAAAGTTTATAGAATATTCTTCTATCTCGATATTTTAGACCTGACTTCTTTAAAATTTTGAGATGATAATAGAGATAATAATGGAGATATAGAGGAACTGTTTTGCCATATGTGTGAAGAAACCATGTCTAAATGTGTTTCTGCGCCGAAAAAATCATCAATGATTAGTTCATCAACGTATTAACTCAAAGTGGTTCTTCATCATTGAACAAAGCTTTAGAAAGGCATGAAAAGTTTTTTGTTAATTGCATAAAGCCAATTTAGAACGTGGCGGCAAGATATACTGCATGTTATCTAAAAGTAAACTTCAAGATATTAAAACAGGTAGAACCACCCTCTTAAAACTGATTTCAATTGTTCGTTTTTTATTTACCGGAGCACTGGCCATAAGGTGCCACAAAGACGACCATTCAAATTACATTTGATTGTTGAAGCTGCGATCACAGGATATTCCTCACTTGAACTGGTGGCTTCAGCGCAACGGATATAGGTGGTTGTCAGACGATATCACTAAAGAGCTGTATGTAATTTTGAATGACGAAGTAGTACATGAAAATCAAAGCAGTAAAAAATGCGATCTATTACTCAATTATGGCTCATGAAACTAGGGCATTCCCAGTAATGAACAAGTCACTTTCATTGCATGGATTCGAAGCTTAATACAGGTACAGGAAACTTTTTTCGCCCTCTATAAAACGGTATCAACAACATCAGAGAATTTGTTTGAAATTTTCAGTGACGTACTAAACGATTCGACATATGTGTATCGAGATGTGTTTGGTTGTGCGTACAAAATGCGGTGCTTCTGTTATCAGAGTACATACGGGCCTTCAATTGCATCTTATAGCAATCGAAGCAAAAGCAAATCATATGCACTACATCACTCATTCGTTAAACCACGTTGCTCAATAATGAAAGATGTACCAGCAACAAAAGATTTTTCAGTATTAGTACGAGAGCTTATTGCCTTCGTAGGTGGTTCGCAGAAATGCCAAGCATGTTTTCAATCGCCACAGGCAGCTGGCGATGCTCAAAATCTTTATCTGCTATGTAAGATTCTTATTCAAACACGTCACAAACACTGAGTAAATTTTAGTGAGAATAGTATGTTTTTGGAATATAATTTAGGAAATGCAAATCCTTCTGTCCTACTTGCCTCTCTGTTGGCTTATAACTGGATTTTCACGATTATGTAAGATCAGTTGGTAACCGCGACTTCGTTCATGTTTGTCAAGAATTTTGAAGATTTTTCCTTTTTTTGCATGGAATATTAAAATTTTTCAGGATGAAAAGCAGTCTACCAAATAAGTAACGCTTCAGTGAAAGTCCCGTCAAAATTGATTCACACCACGTTGATGTGTGTTTTTTTTTTTTTTTTTTTTTTTTTTTTTTTTTTTTTTTTAAATGAGTCATCAAATGAGTATGAGCACCCATGAGGTATCGTGAAAGCCGGCGCCCCTGGCCCCTTACCTCTTCCTGTGTCATAGCTGCATGTCTACCAACTATAGAAGCGGAAACTACAGTAGTAGCAGTTTTTTCTATATATTCTAAAGTTAGTACAAATGCATCCACCGGTGGACAAACAATTCTGATTTTATTTTTAAAATTTATTTCCGTAGTTGTAAATAAAACCTGGAGAAATTTGCCAGATTCTCCTTCGTTTGAAAAACATTAAGACAACACACATCAGATCAATGCTGTGCTTCAATGAAGTGGAAGAATTGTAGGGACAAGCATAAGTTACAACGTGTGAAGCTCATAAATAAAGGTGTACAACGTTTGTTTTCTAAGTTCTTTTTTTGGATTCTGAATTTCCCATATATTCCTTACTTCAAGTAAATTCTTATGGTTGGTAATATCAAAGCACTCATCAGAGCTGTGGCCATATATCATAACAGCGCCTGTTTTGGGATCATATAGACACTGTATACAGTCCAAGAACGGTAGTTTTTAATGTTAGGTGAATGTGAAAGGGTGCAATAGGTCAGAATAGGATTTAAACTGATTAATTCGAATATCTAAACTTTTCCCTTGGAAGTATCACAGGCATAGTAGCACCAGTGATGCAGTTCAATTCTAGTTACCTTTTAGAGTAATGATTCAAAACAAGACGCGATACTTCAGTTTTTAAAGAGAACTCTAGTTGGAGTTTTTCTGATAATTTTCCGATGTCGCACTACGGGATAAGAGAAATGTGGTTTTAGTGAGTGCCACTTTCTAAGGCATTGCACATTCCGAAAGTGACCTATTGTTTACTCTTGGCCTTTTCCACAGAGAAGGAATCTCGTCGAATATTGTAGTGAACAGTGTGTCACTCCACATTTTATCATATTAATAGGACCAAAGTGTGAATGAAAAGGTTGGTTGGATGAGACAGGGTATGCCACCTATTGACGGAAGATTGAGATGTGCTCTCTCTTTTCATGGCGAACGGTGGGGGTTGACCAGTGGCGGAGACACCTCATCGGCCAGTGGAATTTCGCCCGCCAAAGTGGACAAAAGGGGAGCGCTGCCGGAAGAAGAGGACACTGAGCCACAGGTGGCCGAACAAGCAAGACCTCTGTGCCACCTCTCAGTGGGTGCAGATCAGAAGCTGTGTTAGGAAGTGTAAAAGTTATGTGTCTAAGTGTGTTTTCAGCGGGAAGTAGTGCAGCGGTTGAACCTATGGTTTAACAAAGTTTACGGTTGCTTGGTGCAGCGGTTGAACCTGCGGTTCGACAAAAGGATACGGTTGCTTGGCGCACAAATGCACAAGCTCCTACAGCACCAAGTGAGAAAATGATAAGGTGATTATATTCTTACCACTGAAAATGTTTATGGATCAAAAAACTCCTGTAAACGGCCCTGGGTGAAGCAATTCACCAGTTAAGAACTTCTCATGCTATTAAAATTGTTTCTTATTATTTGAGCTAGTCGGACAATTTGTATTGAGTATGAACAGCGTATAAGCCTAAGCATATAGTAGTCTCATGTAGGGTGGCGCCCATAGTATACAGTGTTGTTTTAGATTTGATTATCGTGTAAAAGAGAAAATAATTGTCAATTCTGTTTATAATCAAAGGTATGTTTTATATGTTAAAATAAATGTTTTCTTTTATAACTAATTCTTTGTTCAGAGCGAATCTGTTCACTTCCCTGCCAAGATGAAATGCTTTAAAGATATCAATACAAGAAATTTTGGTCCAAAATTAAAATATTAAATTTTCATAATACTCGTTGCTCTTTAAGCACAGAGACGGTCGGACCGTCACATATGACGCCCAACGTTGGAGCTTATAGAAATTTGATCCAAAAACAATTCAGTGAATAATTATTTTTTTTTCTCTTTCTAATTTGTAAGTGTATTTATCAAAATGTTCAATTTGCAGCCTGATGAGTCTGAACGAGATGCAGCGATGCGTTGTGTTTTTATGTTCAAATGAATGCTACTTACTAATTTAATTTTCAGAGGAGCAGAACGAAATATTATTTGTCCATGTTTGATATTATGATTTTAATTTGATATGCTTATCTAAATGATTTTTTCTGTATCCATGTGTCATATTGTGTTACATGTGTTTTCATGTTTCTCTGTGATTTCCTCATGGTGGTATAACGGCGTTGCCATTCTTTGATTTGAGGGGTGGTCCTGAAATCAGTTTGTTAGAGGAGTTTAAAAAGAAAGCGTTGAATCATTTGATTATTGGGTGGAGTTAAATGGTTTGGGGTAATGTTAAATTGAAAAAGTGTTCTTTTGGTAAAATTAAAAAAAAAAATTATGCGTAACATCTTTTAAGACCGAGCTAAAATTCTGAGTGAAAAGTGCCTAAAGAATTCAGCATTTAATAAATAAATAAATGAGTAAAATGGCAGGACAAGGTGATGCAGGTGTGCAAATTCAGTTGCGGAGAGCGCGGAAACAATAATGATGTCAGGATCTCAAGATACTCGTAATTTTCAGTTAGACAATAGCACTGTGGAAAAGCCGTGTACATCCGCGCGAATTGAAATACATGCCACAAGTATGACACACGACACTAACAGTCGAACAGTAGAAGAGACACAGGTTCCCGTATATCAGTCCGTTTTACCAGACCATATGCGATCAATGATGAAAATATTTCTAGATGGTGTGAACGCTCAGATAAATACTTTTACTGAACAGATAAACGCTCGTTTCAATGCTGCTGATGAGAGACAAGAGCAACTTAAATCACAATTGATAGGAGGACAGAAGGAGTTAGGTGTCAAGTTAGATAACCAAATTCAAAATTTTAAATGTGAAATGAAAGAAAGTTTCGAAAATTTCAAGAAAGATGTTCGGGAAGAAATTAAGAGCCTGAACACTGTGAATGACAATCTCATGTCAAGGTGTACAAAATTAGAAGCAGCTAGCGATAACGTGGAAATAAAAATTGCAGACACACGTAAAGAGGTCGGTAGTCTTAGAAAGGATACCGAAAAGAGAATGGCAGATTTGTCAAAAGAAGTAAATGAGATCAAAGAAAGTACCGCAAGTAGATTATCAGTGATAAATGGACACATAAAACAAATTGATAACAAAATTTCTTCACTAAAAGAAGATGGCAAAGATCTGAGGGAAACACAAATTTCTTTTCGGGCAGATATTATGTCAAAATACACAGGGATAGAGAAGGTTGTTGCGTCACTTAAGAATGGTCAAAAGGATCAGGGTACTTGCACACATAGGTGTGTAACAACAAAACAAGTGCATATTGAGTTGTATTTTCCAAAATTTGGTTTAAAGGTGGGAAATATTAGTGAAATACCAGAAATTGTAATTTGGCCGAACAGTCACGATGCAGCTGTTCTGATCGTGGAACATGCAAATAAATTTGATGCAGCGGTAATACCGTCTTATGAAGGAACTTGCGTGTCTGAAACAATTCATGTTCAATCCAATGAGACTAGGATGATTTTGTCACTTGATATGTCTCATATGAATCGAATGCCATGGTCAAACAAAAGCAATTCGTTGATGAGTAAGGAATATGGTGTTTTTGCGAAGTATTTGAAAAGAGTGCCGTGGAATCAAGATTTTGTATCACGCTATAACACAATACCAACTGGTTTGATTAACTTCCAAAGCGCAAACATTGCTCGTAATAAACTCCTCAAAAGATTATGTAGAGCAGACATTAATAGAATAATGTTTGGTAAAGGAAGATTACACAGTGTTCTTGTTGCAAAGACAAGAAAACAGTTTGTTTCCATCATTCTGAAAAAAGAACGGGAGATTTTTCGCAGGTGTGTTTGGCATGCATCGGTCCCTTTCGCTAATGATCTGTCGGCCAGATGGCGCGCAGGCGACCTTGAAGGGATTATGGAATTCTACCTGAGGTGTTCTGTCCTAGCAGTACGCTACAGCTGTAGCAATTTGTCGTGTGAATACGCGTTGGCGAAAATAAGGGGAGTGGGCTCCTGGAAAAGAAAATTTAAATGGTTGCATTGTTCGGATGAATATTATTGCATTTTGCCAAAAACAGAAAAGCTTGCTGATATAAAGTCGACGAACTTAATAAAAGCATATCAGGGAGACGGATTGGTTCACTGAATTAAAGAGAATTTCACTCATAAAACGGAGCCGATTTTGCTATGATTACGGTATATGATTTCGGTACAGAAGTTTTACGTAAAATTAAGGTGTATCGTAGAAATAAGTTAACTTTATGAGTTTAGCTCGCTGAAAATTTAGTAGCGTACCCAAGCATGTCAAATTAAGAAGCGTCTAAGGAGCACGAATTAGAGCTTTTGTTTGTATTTGGAACAATGTTTATAGAGTAATTGTAAAAGAAGATGTCGGAAGCTGCAGAATGTTGAAAATCTATTACTCGAAGTATTTAAAGGGAATATTCCTAAAAGAAGTGATGGTATTGCAATAATGAGAACTTGAAACATTTGTTAAATCCGAATCTAAGTGAAATAATCTTTTTTGTTTTAAAACTAATGGAAAGATTTGACAGCATTATCGAGTAAATGTCATGAACCTTTTATAAGATAGTAGAGCCATGGAAATTTTATATTGGAGAAACTGGTATGTTCGCTCGTATACAGGGATAGTGGAAGAGTAATTACATCGATTGTACGCCATTTTATTATGAAGAAGTTGTTGTGGTGCGTGTTCTCGTTGGCCGTGATTCGTAAGACCAGAGACCGTCATAATATGCGCAATGATGCGTTTGAATGATTTTGTTTTGCGACAATCCTGGGATGTAACTTTAACTTTGTCTTTGTTATAATACCCCATGTAGTATACGGAAAGCGACAACAGTTTGCGTAATTGAAAGATTAGTATCAATTGGATTAAATGGTTCGTTGAAAAAGGTATGATAAACATTGCGGTATTACATGAGTGTGATTAAGTGAATAATGATTTTTGACTACACATGAGTTCATTCTACGCCCATGTGGATTTACACAGTTTGACTTTGTTTTCAAGTGGTTTCCATCACTTCTACTGGCCAATAATTAATGATGACCGTAGGGATGTTAGCTTGGTCAAAAGTATTCGGGTACTTGCAATAACTGCAAGATTAACGAGGATCTTAATTAGATAAATCAAACTACAGAAAATTTAATAACAATGTTGTTTTCGAGTATCAAAACAGAATAACGTTTTGCGAATTGGAGATGATTGAATAAGCAATGGGTACCTAGTTATAAAGGAGCTATGATTAATTGTTCTTTGTAGGCTTACAAAGTTGTTAGTTAAAAGAAAAAAATAACTGAAAGCATAAATTGTTTTAAGATAGATGTAGTGTAGAACAATTCAATACCACTCTGAATATGTGGATAAGTAATTACCATGCAGAATAAAATGGTATAGCAACCATTTAAAAAAAAAAAAAAAAAAAAAAAAAAAAAGGTCACTAATTTCAAGGTAACAAATAAATAATGTTTTTAAAAACTGAAGGACAGTTCATTTTAATGATTATTGTTAATATATTTTCTTGCATCAATGAAGATGTATTTCTGTTTATATGTCCAATACATGTTAATGTTAATTGTTATGCAGTGACATTTGAGGGATGTCTGATGTATAAGATTTCATATGTATATTTTAATGTGTTTATAATTAGTATACTGATTGTTAGTCATTAATTAGACTTAATAGAAAAATTGCATGAGTGAGAGAATGAATGACATATGAAGTTGTGACATCAAGGCTAATAATAATAAAATACACTTTCAGATTTGAAAAAAAAGAAAAAAATAACTTACAATAATGTAACAGGGATGGGACAGATTCGCAATTTTTCTATTTAGTTAACATGTTATATTTCAACTTGTACTTGATTAAAATAATTTGGGGACCTACATTGAGACAAATCAAAAACATTAATAAACACATCAGGAATAGTGACTGAAAAAAAAGAGCTCAAAGGGACATGAGAATAGAATAGTGCGGATGTATGAGACAAAGACGATTATCAAATTTTCGTTCAACCGTAACAGTGGTTACGGTCAACCGAAAATTTAACTTGGATGGGGTGTAATGTAGTGAACAGTGTGTCACTCCACATTTTATCATATTAATAGGACCAAAGTGTGAATGAAAAGGTTGGTTGGAGAGACAGGGTATGCCACCTATTGACGGAAAGATGTGCTCTCTCTTTTCATGGCGAACGGTGGGGGTTGACCAGTGGCGGAGACACCTCATCGGCCAATGGAATTTCGCCCGCCAAAAGAGACAAAAGGGTGCGTCGGTTGCCGGAGAAGGACGACACTGGGGCACAGGTGCCTGCCCAAGCAACACCTATGTGCCACCTCTCTGTGGATGCAGACCAAGAAGCTGTGTAAAGTTATGAGTATAAGTGTGTTTTCAGCGGGAAATAGTGCAGTGGTTAAACTTAAAGTTTAACTAAGTTTATGGTTGCTTGGCGCCGCGGTTGGACCGGATGCTGGTTAAGTGCATCTACACAACATCATGCAATTGAGAAGGTGAATATAACATTACCACTGAATTGTTTAGGAATCAAGACTCCCGTAAACGTTCCTGGGTGAAGCGATTCACAAAGTAAGAAGTTCTCATGTCCAGTAAAATTGTTTATAATGAGCTAGTCGGACAATTTGTCATGAGTCAACATCGTGTAAACATAAGTCTCATGTAGGATGGTGCCCATGGTATAAAATGTTGTTATTTGTGATAATTATAAAAAAAAGAAGGTGAATGTTAAATTTTTATAATTAAATTAATCAAGTTTCATATGTGAAAATAAATGTCTAGTTATGTTTGTGAATCTTTTGTTCAGAGCAAATTTGACCCATTCCCCGGAATATTGAGATGCTTATGAAATATCAATTTAAAAATAAATTTTGATCTAAAATTGAAAATATTAAATTTCCATAATTATCATTGCTATTTAAGCACAGAGACGGTCGGACCGTCACAATATATTCAGTACTTATAAAGAATAAATACTGCATGTCATTTCTCCTGAAGTAGTTTGTTAAGAAAATAAATAATTATTTATTAATTGAAAAAAAAAACCTATTGCAACTGTTGTTCGAATTTTTGCTTACTCGGATAGTTTTCGCCTGTCGTCGAGGTATCTTCAAGGATCCAGTATTTTCTGTTATATGTTTGCAATTTATAAATTTTGTACCAAATGCTATGATCAAAGTGATTACAAATACACTTATGTATAGGTATTACAGTGCACTGTCATCAGCTGTGGTACCTGATCACCTATGCCTTCAACAAGCAGTCCGTTGTCGGTGCGATATAAATACCATGTCGCCACGAGGAGTGGTCTTCAACTGTAGATCATTGCCCCATTTTCCGTATCAGCCACGATGCAAACCACACTCTTAACGTTTCGTTGACACATACTTATTTTCTTTATTTACAGCATCCACATATCAGAGAACAAGTTTCTTAGTTTCTTGCAGAAAATCAGAGGAAAAAATCTTAAACTTGCACAACTGCCATTATAATATTACAGGATACTTCGAAATTTTAAGTAGTATTTTTTTGACGCAGTCTCATTGAGGCGCTACTCCAGTTTACTACAACTTTCACAAGTTCTATATCAACTTTTTTGACCTTGAGACTTGCTTTAATTTTAATTTCTGAAAGTGAATTTAAAACACTTTACCGGATGGTATTTGTTGCAAGCTAATATGATGAATAAGACCTTTGTGATAATTGTAGAAAAATTCAAGAGATTGTATTTATATGCCATATACGATTAATGTTTTTTATTACAACGCTCAAAGTAGAGTAATTACAATCCATTTCGAGTATTTCAAGTTTAATAATATGTGCTATCTGATTAAATTTAAAATTTGTGAAAGATTCTTTGTCTGGTGATAGCGTTTTTTCAGTTATCTGGTGGCTCTGTGAAAATGTTTCTGGGATTTGATATGTCCCGCTTTCTAATCGGTTGTAATAGAATTGTATATGAAGTTCGCACGAACATCACCGTAATTCGGCGTGTACTGAAAGCCGATTGTCCTCTTTACAGGTGCAGTGCTCTGCAATTTAAATTCTATTGGCATAGCACTAACATTGCATGAAATTACTCTGCTTACAAACAATCTAATTGTATTTTAATTTTTAGACATGATTGAAATATTTACGCTGAATTTGCCTTCTTGTTGAAAGTATCGAAAGGCATTTGTGTTTTAATTTAATTGTATTTATACGACAGAAAGTTCAGCTCATTAAATACTTAGCTCAAAAAGAAAATGGTCTCGATTATTTTCTGTCTATGCATCTGTTATTTATGTACAAGTTAATTGTTTCTGAATACGTTTTTAGTTTGCAATGGTGTTACCACTAACCGAGTAACGAATCTCTTTCCTGAACAAGAGAACGGGGGGTGTATATTTTTGATAAAAAATTCTGTTTCTTCTCGTTTTAGTACTTAGAATGTTCCCCCTCCAAAAGTAAGAGGAGGAATGTCCGCCACATCTGAAGGCTCTTGTCAGGTATCTCTTTCCCAACAACTTTCAGTATTATCCTCTCGTTTTAAATGATGGCACTACGGTTGCGTTCCTAGTTCGTGCAACACTGAAATCGATTGAAACCCCTCATATATTAAGCCCATGTGATGTCTATGCTGAAGCTGAAGGATGTCTGACAACACAAATACTTTATTAAGATATAATATCAGATACAAGCAATCGAGGTATGAACATTTCTTTTAATTTTTGCAGGTTTTTATTTATCTGTTGAACTAATACTATAGAAAAATTACACCTAGCTATTATTACACATCAGGTGTAGGAATAATTGTTAGGCAGTTACGTATAATAATAGTCTCAGAGAGCAAAATATCGATCCACTGGTTAAAAATCAATTTTTTATCATAAAAAACTTGCCTAACGAGACAAATATGTTTTTTAACAACAGAAAACAGCTTTTTTACCCAACACACTACATTAATTTATTTTATCGAAGTAAAGTTTTTTGTGTACACATTTTGCAGACATCGGCTGCCCCCAACGCTTTCCAATACTCTTCGCAAAACTTGTCTGATATGAAAACAGCCAACTTCTCGGCCTCGTCCTTTTTGTCACCCGCGCACTGGTATTGAAGATGGGAACAGCTTGCTAGTTCTTTGTGGTTTCCCTTCCTCAATCAATACATTACTCTTTGAAAGGTGACGGACATATACAGTATATGATACACCTTGCGAATTTGCTTTCTGCCAACTTTCACCATGATACTTGTCACAGCATTCTCTCTATAATTTCAGTATTTTCAGCAAGAACATTATTGTAATGTACTCCATATGGAACGATCTAATAATCAATTTACACACTTTAAAAATGTTTCTTACCTTCACTTAACCATTCTTATATTCTTTACTATTAGTTATACAAAAATATTGAGAAGATCGATGTTAAATTTCATGAAAATCAAGCCATAGTTTGTTTTATCGAGATACTACTAGATTTAATCCCTTACAATTTATAAACAGTAGTCTCTTCATATGTCCACGTATGTCTTATAATATTTTTTTAAGGTCTAGAGATGGATTTGTTGTAATACTTGATCTCTTTCTATCATGAGCTAGCCTCTTCCTCTCGACATAACCATTAAAATCTATTGCCTGAATTACCTACGTCATATATACTGGTTTATTTATCTATTGTTAATCCCATCGACTGTTCTCACAAAACAATCGTTCCTGAACGTCTTAAAGTATAATCTACCATTCCGGTAGTTATTTTTGTGAGATTCTTCCACAAACTTTTACTGAATGGTTTCTAATTTTAAAGAGGATACTTTATGCTAACGCTGGTCGGCTTTTGAAATCGTTCTCACTTCTTATTAGTTTTTTTCTATTCAATCTATTGCGATTGCTCTCATTCATGCATACGCTTCGGTGATAATACTTTCGCCACAGCAAAACTAGAATCGCTGTGGTTGGCTGCAACTCACAAACCCTTTCAGATCGTTAAGACATCGTAAAACCTAGATTTGGCGCACCGTCTAGTTTTTCAGCGAATATTGCTGTCCCGCGTACTGCTCCATCATACACAAAGAGGCGTCGTTTTGGCGCCTTCCCATCGTTGGTAAACCCCGCTCGTCTAAAGTCTTTGCTTCTAAGCTTGTTAACAAACCTTCCATTCACTATTTCGCGACGTCCGTTTTTCAAATACAATGAGGTGGCACAATTAGATTGGTTACACCTTGCCAGTTCCCTCATATGCACACGTAAGAACTTTTCCTGAAGCGTCTCAGAACTTTAAGTGTCCCTCAACTCACAGATTCGTGTTTAATTGATCGCGGAGATGATAAATAATTGTGTCTCCCTCTTTACTAAAAATTTCAAATTTGTAATATTGAATTGTCACGGAAGTCAACTCCTTCCCCTTTGAGAGTGGCATACGTGCAAATTCATTTCTATTCTTCCGTGTAATTGTTCCTCTACATTTCAGCCAGTCGACACTAGACTAGCAAATTTAGTTAAACATTTTTCCGTCTGAACCTAATATCTTGTTATTAAATCTACGAACTGGGCTCGAATATATTTAAAAGTGAAAATAACAGTGGATTTGAATAATATTCTGCTACCACTTTCAGAGGTTAAACTTTAAACATCTTATTCAATAGATCTTGTTAATCGTTTTTTCAAACAACTCATTCATACCTATTTAAGTCATTGAAGAGATTCTCCGAACTAAGATCATTGTTATTCTTCTTCTTATATACCGCCTTTTCCCAACATTAAGGGTCGGCTGCCTGTGATGTTTTATACTCATCGTTGGTACGGTGAGATTTGTATCTTTGGTTCTACGGGCGCATGCCGTCACTGACGCCTGGCATCCTATATCTACTGCCAGGTCGTACTAAGAAACTAACGGAGGAAGTGAAGTATTGCCATCTGTCTGCAAAAAGTGTAACTATGCTCTGCGTGTTATTAGTGAATTTTTCGTCTGTGAAATGCATAGTTTGAGTCTGATCCTAATACCCTACTCATTAAATCAATATTTGCATTAGATATATTAAATGGTAACACAGATACTTAAAAATGAAGAAAATAGTTGATCTGATTAATGTTCAACTTTGTAGCGATTCTGAGTATTGCTAGCTTTATTTTTAGTAGCTATTTATTATGCATATTTAATAATTTAATTGATTGCGTTACAATGATTATAAATGAATTAGGTATGAAACGAATTTTTTATAAACATACATAAAAAGCTAAATGTATCATGACATGACCGTCTATTATAAGATCATCATGGCCAAACAGAGGAAATATGTGTTACTTTTAAAATACCATAAACAATTGAAAAATTAAAAAAAAACTCGTCTTACACAAATCGCCGTTAGAGTATGGAACTGAATAAGCTATACTCATTCTGAAAACATTATATTTGATGTCTAACAGGACTTTACAAACATTTGTACAGTAAAACTTATATTCAATGACTTTTTAAAATTAGCGCATGACAAAAAAATATGAAATATCTACAAAGCGACACGCAATATTATGTCAGCCTAATGAATATAATTAACTCTTGGTTTTCTATTCAATTTCAAGTATAATCCACGCGGTTCAATCTAAGATATAAAATATGCACCCGACGATTGTTCAGTTTAGTGTTATCTCACCGAGCTTGCTGGTTGAACGGTTAACGCACTGGCCTCGCATTCGGGAGGACGCGGTTTCGAATCCCCGTTCGGGCATCCAGACTTGGGTTTTCCATGGTTTACTCAAATCACTCCAGGCGAATGCCTGGATGCTTCCTTCATGAAGGCCATGGCCGAATTCCTTCCCGTTCCTTCTACCCAGTCCCATCCCGCCACTAATGTCCTTTGCCGTCGACGAGGCGTAAAGCAAAAAAAAAAGAAAAAGTGTTATCTCACGAATTTTCCCAGTCAGGGTTCAGTAGTGTGATTCCTTAGATGGAAATATACACATATGAACACTTGTCGATAAAGTTTGGCGTAGTCTTTTACCATAAGAACAGTGTGGCATCCTTCACCTACTCGTTGCACCATCAGCAGTCCTTTGCACCATGTGAGGATCTGTAAGTTCGGACTCTGAAATCAAACAGTATCAAAGTTTGATAGAAAGTCATTCAGTTAAAAGTTAACTAAATTAAGCGCCCAACTTGGTATTTCGAAACGCAAGTCTCCGCATTTGGTGTCAGTACCACCGTTGTCGACTTTCTCCCATCCAGCCTCTCTTTCATCGTCCAGTCTTGCCATAAGTCCTCTTTCCACCGTCCGCAAACATTACACATGTAGACAGAATTTATAAGCAAAAGATTAACATATTTTTAACAAATTCGTTATTGGATAAAAGATTCGATTTGTTTCAGATGGTCTCGAGATTTTCAGGGCTCCTTTGTCGTGATTGGCAGTGCTTCCTAGTTTTATTTCGGCTCTACTCGTCACATTTCGAGAATCGCCTTTCTCTCTTACACATATGAAATGTCTCTTCCTTGCGCGTCACGAGTGAGAATAAGAGCTTCTCTATCTCGCTAAAGTAACTGCTTTTCGTGTATTACTGAGACTTAGTTTATGACACAAATCTTCACAATTTGAAATGTTAAGCCAAGTCTCTCCCCACTATTCAAAATTTCAAATTGTAATACTGAATTGTCACGGAAGTCAGCTCCTTCCACTTAGAAAATGACATATGTAGAAATTCACTCTCCTCCTTCTTTGTAAGTGTTCCTCTACTGACCACCCGACTTATAGCACTCACCTGAAGCTGCTGTGTGTTTTGACAAGGACACAGGTTTCTCGCCTCTTCATTGTATCTAGGATCTTGGATCTGCCCCTCTGACGGAGCAGTGATCTAGGAGTGTGCCGTTATGCGTCAAGGACGAAAATCCCCTCGTCCATAATACGTCTCATGCCAATTATCGAGTACTCCATTGCTTTATGGTACAGTCCATATTAACCTGCTATTTAAATAATTGTATGACAGATGTTTCAACACAATTTTCAGAGGCAAAACTAGTGAAAAGCTTATTAAACAAGTTTATTTAATCTCTTATTCAAACAACCCTTTCTATCCGGCTACTCATTTCATTTAAAAACATTACATGTACTAAGTACAAAACAATATTAGAGTACTATACAGTTGCAATGCAGTTACACTACACTTCTATCTTAAACCATACACTGTTTACAACTAGACTTCAGACTGCCCAGCTGTTTACTTGTTCACATGCACTGAGGCGATATAATTTATTTTCTGAAGATTAGGGTTCCTGTACCTAGACAGTTCCCCAAGCACACATGTAATCAACTTCCTTAAGCGTCCCAAATAGTAGCGTGGTTTGCCCCGCAGAAATACATGACTACTTTTAGTCCGTTGAAATTGTAAATAAGTGTCATTTACAGAATGTAAGCTTTTTGTGTATTTATTTTTTGTTTTTGTTTTTTTGTTTATTCATTTAGTTTCGATGGCTAATGGATGAACGCTTACGGTTTTTCATTTCTTTTCAGGACGCGTTGTGGAGGCAGTGGCGACAAGAGACTGTCTTAGCTTCAGTGGTCACCAGAGGGAGTGGTGTCGAGTGGTCGTGGTCAGATACGCATTATCTACCATTCAGTGTAGGAGGAGGATTATAATAGGCCAACGTTACCAGAAACATCCTAGTCAATTCACGTGTATAACAGAGTTTAATATTCAAAGAAGAGAATTTGTTTGAATTTTTTCCCCCGTAAGTTCGTTTTTCGTGTGAAAAAAAGTTAGGGGATTTTCAACACGTGTGTTTAGAATAATATATCTTTTTCAAACATCTAATTTTGTTACGAAATTATGTTTTAGCTCTCTGTGTGAGAAGAGGATGAGACTTATTCGGAGTAATTAAAACATAAAATGTCAGTGAGTAAGATCTCTTTACATACCTCTGAAAATATTAAGAGCAGGGTTCTACTGAATGAAATAACATAGTTGCGTATGCGATGACAGCTGGTGACAACCGTGGCGTTACTGAGTGTGGTAGAGACGCTGTTGGTAGTTAGGAGGAGCGATGCTGATGGTGTCCGAGAACGCCTCCCTGGCGGAGCTGGAGTGCCTGCTGGCGGCGGAGACGGAGCCGCCCCCGCCCCCGGGACACTGCCCCCGCACCTGGGACAGGGTCACCTGCTGGCCCAGCTCCCTGCCCGACTCCCTCGTCCTGCTGCCCTGCTTCCCCGAGCTCAACGGCGTGCCCTACGACACCACGCGTGAGTACTGCAACGCCCACAGTTGAAAAGCTTAGTGCAAGATAGGAAGGGATGGAGGATTGCATCAAACCAGTCGAGAGACTGATGACAAAAAAAAAAAAAAAAATGGAAGTAGAATTATCTTTCGAAGAGCGGGTGTTAATGGGGGTACTATACTAACTTTTGGCTTTGAAATTATGATGCATTTCTCCCATCACAAAATTTATTTAAAAAACCTCTCTGACATATGAGTGGAGATTCCCGGCGTATTGATGAAATGAATTCTTCACAGTAGTTCAGCCGGATAGCGGACAAAGTTTCGACAGCCTGGCAACCATCAGTAGGCGGGCTCAGCTTCTGTTGAGCTGCCATTGGACGGATCTTCAAGCGTCAATAGATGTGGCTGCTAAGACTAGTTTGTGATTTTCAGGTAGCAATATCTGAAGCAGTAGACCTGATGAAGACAGCACAGCAGGCTGTCGAAACATTGTCTGTTTACGGAGCTATCCAGCTGAACTCCTATGTGGAATTCATTTCAACCACTCTGATGTTTATTCCTTTACAATGTTTGCCATATCAACGCAGATACTGATCTATACAAGGAAATAATGGGATATGAATACGTGAAGAATAAAATCTGTTGTAATTACAGTTATTTTACAACTTTCTCCTAATTACATGGACACTTACGGAAGAGAAGCTACTTTAGTGCCTTAAGTCAGCCTTTCCCAAAAAAACAGTGTAAGGGTACCATGATATAATTATGCGATAAAATAGTAAAACCCTGCGCACACCAGAGTGATTTTTGAATGAAAAGTGAGTGAGGTACTGAAAATTTTTAAAGTTCTTGACCATGTAAACAAAGACGGAGTCAGTCTAACTGGAAAGTGTTAATTATCCAACGATGACGCTACTGCAATTTCTACTATGCAGGTGGCGGACAAATCTTTGGCAGGAAATATACTGGGTGATTCAAAATAACGTGGACAAAATGACATGGTAGATCGGTCATACAATAAGAATAAAAAATCGCATAGGAAGAGAGAGTCGCAACTGCGATCCGGAGCCGCTACAGGGCGTCTATAATAATACTGACACAAAGAGAAGAAACAAAACCATTACAGATCATTTTAGTGATAATTACTCACTCACAAGCAACTAATGCAAGCCAAATGTTGATCCTACAGCTCAAAGTTCTCATCAAACCGCTTACTTAATATTTACGCCTTTTTCACAAGTAACTTTCCCCTGTTATTATTCATAACTCAGAAAACGGCATATCATCCCCATAGTTTTTTTAAAATAATTATATATATTTGTAAGTGCATTATTCAGTTGGCTACCTCCGTCGCAATATTCTTCATTAACGCATATTTCGTTTTTCTCTTTTTCAGCTATTAGTGGCGTGTTTATTTGTATCATGTGTTCCCTACTGACTTGCAGCTTTTCTTTTACTATAATGCTCTGTGTGCTTTGATATTCAGCCTCCAGTCTTGGCACTTGCGGTAAGGAGATTCCATTCTTTGGAATAACTATTTTCATACTCCGTGCTTAGTTTTTGCACTGTTCGCGCTTTTTTACTGCTGGCCTTATTGCAGCTATCAAACCTTTCTCATAATGATTTCATCAGTTCCGGAATCTATGACCTGTAATTATGCCCCATTTATTTTTTGGGCACCTAGCGTGGTGGTTCAGCGGTAACGCTCTGGCCTCGCATTTTGGATGACGTGGGTTCGAATCCCCGTACATCTATCCATATATGGCTTTTACATGATTCCCCAAATCACTCGAAGCGAATGCCGGGATGCTTCCTTCAAAAAGGCCATGCTCAAATTCCTTCCCGTTCCTTGTCCCCAGTCCCATCCCGCCTCTAATGACCTCGACGTCGACGAGACGTAAAGCACAAAAAAAAAAAAATTACAAACTACTGTGTTGTTTCCGTGACGCATACTTGTTGAGTTCCATTCATCAGTGTCACTACACTATTTTATTTGTCACACGTATTATCAGGCTGCAATGAGGAGTTCGAGTTCATCTGAAATCCAGCGCCATGTTTTAAAAATAGGAGTATCTCCGTTATCAAATTTGAACTTAATATTTCTCTTCACTATTAATTTATGTCTCCTGAAAGCGATTTCATTTTTAATAACTAATAAATAATATTAATTTTGATAGATTCCTTACGTAACACGCAAGCGCTTGCTACCATTTTGAAACTAAAACATTACAGCTGTATCGCAGTTTCCGTGCAATGACTTTCTGTCAAAAGAGGAACAGCTGGTAGAGATTCCACTCCTTCACACCTCACCAGTATTGGGTTTAACAGCGTTCAGTCCAAATTCGAGTGCCATTCGTGTTCTACGCTAGTGTTAACAGATCAGGTATTTCGCCTCAGAACTAATGTCCATCCCAAACCACGTGTTTATGGTTTTAGTTTTACAAAATTGCCGTTAGCTTCGATTGATTCCTTAGTAAGTGAGCTTTACTTTCCCACCTAACAGTTTAAAATAAATTTTATTTTAGAACAATTCTGATTATTTTGCGTATATTGGGAAAGCTCTTACGGTAATTTCTTACGGAAACCGTTTTTTACTCTTCGTACTTGTTTAAAAGTTTGATCTAAATGAATTTTCAATGAACGCATTTGTGAGCCTTACAGGAAACAACTGCTTTCTGTCACAGTTTTTCTTAATTTGACGTTTTATGTAAGTTAGGTATTACACCCTTATTGTAGTAACAATTAGGTTGTGCAGCGCTTTTGTTTATAGCGAAAGTGTATATAAATTAGTGTCGTGTTCATGGAGCATGACACAAGTGAAGCCACAGTTGATGCAGTGCCAAACAACGCGCCCACGGGAGACGCGTTTTCTCATTTTTATTGCAGTTCTCCGCTATATTAATGAGTGGGGTCAATCGAATGGCTGCGGCCTTTTGACAGCTGCAGCGAACGCGTATCATCAGAGGGAATGTATTCTGTCTGGCAGACAGCTGCGTTGTCAGGTCATATCAGAAAAGCTCGAATCAATTATCGATTCCGCTGCAGTGGCGTGCACTCGTTTGGTAGACATTGATATGCTGCCACTGAGTATTACGTTTTATACGAAGTGCTACCCAAGCTAACTGTATTCGGAAAATAAATTCCAGAAGCTGAAGAAAAAAGATCCAGATCTTTACAATTATACCCGAATACAGTTGTTAGTGAAATAAGCATATCTACATTTTTCTTCTTTACATACATAAATCTGGAAGCGCTTTGTATGTCTATCACCGTCTTCCCGCATGACATAGAAACTACGGAACCAATTCGAATGGGATTTTCACAGTTCTAAAGCTAATGGCTTAACTAAAAAATCTGTGATATATCTTATCACGGGAATGGAGCAAAAAAAAAAAATGGTTAGCTGTTGCGTTATGGCCTCGCATTTGGGAGAATGGCGGTTCGAATCCCCGTCCGGGCATTCAGATTTGGGTTTTCCATGGTTTCCTAAATCACTCCAGGCAAATGCCGGGATGCTTCATTCAAAAGGCCATGTTCGAATTCCTTCCCATTTCTTGCCCCCCCCCCAAATCCTTTCCCGTCTCTAAGGCCTCGCTGTTAGAGAGACGTTAAGCAGATAAAATAATAATTATAATAATAAGTTAGCTGTTGGTAACAAGAGCAGAGAGGCATTATATATCACACTGAATCTAAGGTCAACATTCGTTTCTTAAACTCAAAAGATAACCATCAAAGATCATACTACATCACAGATAAATATTTTACTCTTTAGATTCTATAAATATTGTTTTCGGCTACTTTGGTTAATTATTCTGAAATATAGTACATGAAGATATGTGGAAGACTATCTAAATGGAAGACCATCTACATGCATCAAATTATAACATTACAACAATGGTCAACATTCGTAAAAACGTTAAAGATTCATCCGATTAGGTCAGTTGGTACGAAGATTGTTACACTATATTACAAATCAGACGTCAATTCCTAACATAATTTTCTGTACGTCGCTACTAATAACTAATCACGCGTAATTAAATGTTATATGCATTTGTCGTTAAACTTTTCATTATGTAGTTATCAAGTTTACTGTAAAGTTGGCTTAATTTAAACAGATAGGTGTCAAATACTGTATAAGTGAACGTTTCAATGCGCTATGTTTAAACGTACCTGATAAATAGCCTTCAACTACGCGAAATTGTAATATTTATTTTACCTTAAAAGTTACGAAACCTAGGCGACAAAGATACAGAAAGATCAGCGCGGGTGAAAAAGTAGGCAAATACTAGTATAAATCAAAACACAGCTGTATAAATGGTGCTGAAGCTGATGTAATTTATTGCTGTACATTTCTTTCTAACAACCAATCAAAGAGACTAAATGTTCAGCGATTGCTTTGCGTTAAACTCGTTGATGAAATTAAAATTCATGGGCTTCGATCTATTGGGATTATAGAATTTCCGATTCATTCGTGAATTAGAAGTAAATAGGCCTACTGATCAACAGCTATTACGGATTTTATCATTGTTGACATGAAGTTAAGAAATCAAAAAAAGAAATTTGGCATTACATTGCTGTAAACGTGTTGCTTAAACAGTCCAGTGATCCTCAACTAAATCCCATTATATCTGCTGTTGAAACTATGCGAGAGCATTCGGTAATCAACAATTACGTCCCTACACACTAATAGCTTAGTTTGAAGTATACAGACCGAATGGTCAACGGTAGCTCTGCATATCGATGAACTTCGACAGCCGAACTAATATTCCCGCTCCAGAACAGTGTAATCAGCTAGAGCTTAAAGAGAAATAAACGCTGTATTTTATAATTGAGAGGAGCTGAAAAAAAAAGAACAAAGTAAAAAGATTACACAACTGTGACACAATTTGTTTTGGTATATTGTACCAGCATCCAGAGTGAACACCCACACACACAAAAAAAGGATACCAAATATAGATTTCTTTTATGAAGAACAAGAACTTCGACAGTGAATGTTACAGTATAAACAATAAGTCCAATGGTAAACCGAAAAGTTATCGGTCAGCACTACTGATGGAAAACTGTCGGCTGGCTACGAAGCAAGAAATTTGAATGAAATTTTGAGTCAGTATCTCCAATCAAATTACACATTCTTATGGCATGCTGAAAATGTGTTCATCATTCCAACAATGGAGAGGATAATTCTTGGTCTAGGCAGGAAACTTTTAAAATAATCATCGTAGTAACACAAACGTATCCGGTATTACTGAATGGAACTTATAATACGGTAAAGCGCCTATTCATAGAAAAATACTAATGTAAGAGAAAACCTTAAGGAGTTTTTGGTAATGGAAATAATATATTCCAGTAGTCGTTACGTTCAAGAGCAAGTGCCAGGTTGCATTAGGGAGGAAGCGGGTTCGAATCCCCGTCCGGGCATTCAGATTTGGGTTTTCCGTGGTTTCCAAAAATCACTCCAGGCGAATGCCGGAATGCTTCCTTCACAAAATGCCATGGGAAAATTCTTCCCCGTTCCTTGTCTCCAGTCCCATACCGTCTCTAATGACATCGACGTCAACGAGGCGTTAAGCCATAAGTAAAAAAAAAAAAAAAAAAAGTGCCAGGTACGTTAACGTCCATATTTCATTTGAGTTGCTAGTTCAAGCAGTACGATTTTTAAGAATATTCAGACTGATTTTTCCACAAAACAGAATTGACTCAGAAGAGAAGTAGAGTACAATTTCTCAAAACTACATAACAAGGGAAAAATTGCTTACGTAGGACGAAGCCTTCCGGAATTTCACTATTGTTTTGCTTAGTAGGTTATCTCTCGGATTTTGACAAAATTTCTTATACTGGAAAGTAAATCATTTGAGCGTGTTGGGTTACCTAGTTTTCTGGAGGTTCAGATCCCCTCCAGCCATTCAGATTTCGGTTTTCCATGGTTTCACGAAATCACTCGAGGCAAATACGGGGATGATTCCTCCAAAGAAAGTCTATGGTCGTTATTCCCGTTAATTTACCATAACACTGTCATATCCTCGACGTTGAAGACGAGTACTGATCTAGCCAAAAAGGCTTTAGAAATAGTGAAACTTGTAACTACGGTTAGTGGTAATTTTTAATTATACATCAGTTCCAGGGCCGTAGATTGGTTCGGAGATGTTTATCATTATACCATTTTGAGAAAACAATGTACACGACTATATACCCTACACGTAATTCTCATTACCCTAATCGGTAATTTCGTTTGATTCCAGTAAGGTCAGCCCAGTGAGGCATTTGCTTGGCTGTGATGGAAGCTATGTATCTTAGTCACAAGGACCAGTTGTTTTGATTCTGTGTTACGTTCTCCCCAGGGTGTAATTGATAATAACTGAGCAAAATCCTCCAAAGTACCCAAAATATGTTAATAAATTAAAAACACCTTATATACAACAGGGTAGTTGACTACACAGCCATATTAAATAGTATAAAAGCAGATGGGAACTTACGATACAAATTTCTGTCTTTTACTTGCTGCTACCATTTCCGTGGTATACTTTACACATTAACGTTGCTTACAGGATGATGTAACAATGGTGGTTTGAACATTTGACTAGCATTTTACATCAGGTATAGCAGGGTGTATAAAAGTTCCCTGCTTCATCCAAATATAGTAAAACTAATTACCGAGCGTGGTGGGTGAATGGTTAACGTTCTGGCCTCGCATTCGGGAGGACGCGGGTTTAATCCACGTCCGGGAATCCAGATTTGGGTTTTCCATGGGTTCCCCAAATCACTCTAGGTGAATGCCGGGATGCTTCCTTCAAAAAGGCCATGGCCGAATTCTTTCCCGTTCCTTGTCCCCAGTCCCATCGCACCTCTAATGACCTTAGCCGTCGACGAGGCGTAAAGGAATAAGTAAAAAAAAGTAAAAGTAAAACTAACAGCAAAATTAATAAATACTAAATTTCACCATAATTGAAATGTAACCTCTAAGTCATCAAAATGTAACTATGTTAAGGTTTCTGTAAAAAAAAAACAAAAAAAAACAGAATAACGTATACAATATTCTATGGTTGAGGCAGAGAAGTTTCAGAACTTTATTACAATAAATCATTTTTAAGCATAGGTCTTATAGCCTAGAGTTTCTAGCGCCAAGGTTTTAATTACTGGGGGAAACACACAATCACAATCTGTATGTGAAACGTATCACCTACGTCCTGTTTCATAAGTTTTTGGTTTGTTTGTTTATGTAATATGTATAGTGTGGCGGAGATTAAGTAAAGTCCCAACATTTGTGTAGGAGATTACGGGAAACTGCCTAAAAACCGCAACTGGCTGGGCGGTCCGTGGGTCCTTTGTACATTCCCAAAAGCAGTGTAGCGGCACTTCAGAGCACAAGCCTACACCGGTGGTATCAAGCTGTAATCCCTCGTTACAGGCTCCTACTGCTTAGTGGATAACAAGCTGTCCTCGCCGCAGGTCGCAAATTGGAGCCTCGCGTTAAGCATTCGTCGTTTCAATGAAAAATTGTATATAACGAAGGATGGGGATAATAAGCCATCACTCACCATAGGTGAAGGCATCAGGACCACGACGAATATATAAAACACAAATGTTCAATATTTCGGTTTAAAACCATACTGATGCAGAGAAGATTGGGCATGTGGGAAATGCACTCCAGTACTTAATTAACCATGAATAGATTGGGCATGGAGAATATGGTGGGGTTAAATAAGTGCGAGATCAACTACCGATGACTATAGGGAAAAATATGTACCATATTTCAGGCGGTGGTCAAATGCCTATGTAAATATACATAAATATAAACATTTAAACTGTAATAATGAATAAATAAAGGAGCAATAAAACAAAAAGGAATAAATCTAGCTAAAAATCATTTTTAAAATTATTAATAAACAAAGAATGAGTTAATTTTTAGGGTCTTATCACGAAATGGGGCCAGGTACATGACTGGTGTTAAGCAAGTTCCCTTCTCCGTAGTTCGGATACGGTGGAGGATTAGGAGGAAGCTCTGACCGGTCTACTTTTTTTAAATTTAATTGCGATGGAGCGCACGGTTCGTTGGTAATTTCGCCACACACCCCTTTCCTGTACTCACCTACTTTTGCCCTCTACAAATTTCAACTTTAACTTGTTTCACCGTTTTTGGTAAATTATTCATCATTTCTCTTGGTAACTTGTTCCAAACCCTGACCCCCTTACCCACGAAAGAAAATCTTCCCACACCCTTGTGCCTGAAATCGAAAGCCAGATTGTGATCATGATCATCTCTTTCCTTTCATGCCTTACTTTTATTTCTTACACGAAAATCTTTCCATGCCTAATCACCAGTATACGCCTTGTACACGCCCATGCCTCTCTTCACCCTTTTCCTGTCTTCCAATGAACCCCATTCCAGCTCTTTTATCATATCGGTTACTGATTGTATTCTACAGTAATTTTCAGAGACAAACCTTGCAGCCCTTCTTTGCCCCTCCTCCAACACCTGTATTTGATATTCATAATGTGGGTCCCATACTACACTACCATATTCAAGGAATGGTCTGACCAAAGTTTTGTAACCCAATTCGTTTACTTCTCTCGTACCTCCCATCATCACTCTCGCCAACAATTGAAGAATTCTGAAACCTTTTCCTACTACCTGTCCAATGCGTGCTGCCCAGTTGAGCTTGTTATCAGATGTTATGCCAAGATATTTACATTTCAAGTCTTAAACATTCAATTCTTTCTCCACGTTATAATCATAATTAATCTTTAGTTTTTATCTGTGTATTTAATAACCTGACTCTTCTTTTTAATTATTTTCATCCTATGTTTACCAACCCAGCTAGATATCCTGTCCAGATTACCCTGCAGCTGTTCACAGTTTACTATTTTGATCCTTTTATATAACATTATTTCATCTTCAAACAACCTAATTTCTTATAGTAAACCAACACAATCATTCATTAGAATAATGAATGGCAATGGTCCGAATACACTATCCTGTGGCACTCCCATCTTTACTTCCACTTCTTTTGATACTGCAGTTCCTTCCCTAACGTTTCGCTTTCTACATTTTAAAAATTCTTCTACCAAGAAAATCGCTTTCTCGTCTACTTCAATAGTTTTTACCTTATTTCCACCATTTTATAACTCACTCTGTCAAAGCCCTTTGAATAGTCTAGAGCTATTGCTACACTGTCAGTTTAGCCTCTCTTGCTCATTTCATAACTGTGATTCGCATTAATATCCTTGGCTAAAGCCATGTTGCCGACTTGAAAACCACTTACACTCCTCACAAATATTTCTGATGTGGTTGCATGTCAGTATCTCCATTAATTTACCTACCACTGATGTTAAACTGATAGGCCTATAATTTTCTGTTTCTCCCTCCTTTATGTACCGGTACTACTATCGCACTTTTCCAATCTTCAGGTATCCAGACTTAATTTAAATAATATTTCAAGATAGGTTACAACGTCACATTCTGCTATCTTTAATACATCTGTAGTTATATTATCCACACCAGCCCCTTTATGTTTTTTTAGATTTCTTAGTTCCTTCATGGTATCCTCAGGATGAATTTCACATTTTTTGGCCCGCTCATTTCTAGTCGTGTCGTTAGGCCCGTTCTCCGATTTAGATCTTCCCGTTTCTGATTCATTGTGCCTATTGGCCCCACTAAACCAGTTACTTAAAATCTCTACTTTTATTAATTCCTCAGTAAATTCTTCTTCGTCCTTATCTATAACCGTCTCAACACTCACCCTTCCCTTCTGATTTTTAACATAGCCATAAAAATTTCCGGATGTATTAGTTAACTGTAAGGCAGTTGTTAAGATTGTTGGAGTTTTGGCTATTGGTATGGTTTCCTCCTGGAACGTATAGGTTGCAGGTGTAGACTGTTTGTCTGTGGCTGTTCCTTTTGGTTGAGAACTGTTTCGTAGTGAGGACTATTTACGGACTAACGCAGCGGTGGCAAGTTAGTTGGCATTTGAGGTGCTTTGCTCTCAGTTAGAATTGGAACAGAAGTAGTTGGATTAATACTGTAAAGTTTTCAACGTGGTCTGTTTCATGGAAAAGATCTATGTTGAGATTTTGGAGAATCTGGAATGTAATATCTATGTACGATGATATTCTTGAGATTGGGTATTCTACTGAAACAAGTATGGTGGCAGTGTACTGAATTTCGGTGTGATGGATGCAAATTTCAGGGAACTGGCCGAACCAACGGTAAACATTTTGAAAGCTATAGCTGTCTCCGTACAAAATTCTACTGTGAGAGAGAATTTGTGGGGAAAAAAAATATTTTTTTATGTTAAAAAGTGTGAATAAAAGTAAATTCATAGATGAATAGTGGAACTTGAATTAATTAAAAGAAAGTGAACCACTGCGTTCATAAAATTTCAAGAGCCCTTGCAAGTGTTGATAGCGGCTGCGCAAGTCTACCTTAAAAGAAATTAGTAACAATAATAAATTTAAGTGAAGCACAGTACGTCTCTCGGTTGATGCTTTTGAGTATACCGAATTTTTACTTCAAAATTTTTCAGTATTAGAGCTACATTTTTGATCGTACTTCTCAGCAATCTATTGAAAACCCTGATTACATCACTTCATAAACGTCAAATTGGATCTTTTCGTCACATGTGAACATTTTACTTTCACCGATATGGTTTCCACCATACTAGTGAAGCAATACTCCTTGACGTTTTTGTGTTAATCCCATTCTTCCCACGGAAATCTTGTTACTAAATGATGCATCTATATTAATCAGCTTCCCTGGAATCAGCACTGTCTTTCTCACCATCAACTGTATTTTGTCGGCTCTGCGATTTGTTGCAAACTGTCAGAATCTGACCTAATACTGCATTAATTTGGTTTGATTCCACTCATTTTTATTTTATAAATAGGCAATTTGTCTTTGCTTTGAAAAATACCCTTGTGAACAGGGTTCATACTAGAAAGCAGTTCAGAGAAATTTGTGTTTTTGAATGCAGACTTAGAAATCTATGAAAATATCGCAAATAGCGCAACGTTACAGCCCTCATTGCGACCTGCGACAGTGCGACCTGGTTAGAAGTCAACAGTGATTGTGTAACCCCGAAGGTCGAGAACTGTAGACACACGATAAAGAAAGATAAGCGAGGAGGGACGAGGCATTGTTCTGCGCTGTTGAGTATTTCAGGCAAGACGGATTAGAAGGTGACATTTAATTATAAAACAGGACTGCTGCCAAATAAAAAAAAACTACTAACAATAGGAGAGGAGTCCTTTAACGCTGGTTGACGGCTATGCCTCCACCACTATTTCGAACTTTTTTTAATAGTTTCGTAGTGATGTGTAGTATGCAATGAGGATACAAACTGTTATATAAGATTCCCATCATTCACTGTCCAACTCAAATCTAAACATGGTCACTAAAGACAAACTACCTCAGAAATCTTCTGATTACGATCCAAAGATGGATTATTGATGAAACAGACTAATTAATGTTGAAATGTCGGAGTTTGCAGGATTCTTGTTTTGTTCTAATATCGTCGGAAAACTCAGTAGTTATCTAACATCAATGAATTAGTATTATGGCACAAAAATTTCGAATAATGACTGCAATTAATGAATTCAATTTGAATGGATGTAACCATAGCCAAGCTGGACATTTTTACTGTTTTATTGGATACAGACTTACAATATTGCTGTTGCTTAATCTTTTTCAGTATTGATAAACATGAATTTAGAATTTATCAACAAAGGTTGTACTAAATACCTGCCAAGAAACTAATGTAAAATAGAGAAATCTAACTATATAATGCAATGAAAATTGTTTCGTTACTATCACCTCTATAAATTCATTAATGATAAATTCTTCAGCAACAGTTTGGATGTGTTATCATTCCCAAATTTTCTGTAGCAGTAACGGTATCTGATCGATTCGATCTGGTTCTTCAGAGCTGCTGTGGTATGGGATGCGACTTCTCCCTCCACCTAAACTCGCATGCAAACGTGAAGACACAAAACAAAACCCCTATGAAATATCATTGAGGCAAAAGTCAGTGGTGGTTCTCTAAAATAATTTCCGTTAATGTTTTGGATGCACCTTACGACGTAACTCCTCCTATAGACGTTACCTGGAATTATTCACTGTTTGCAGCAACGAAACAGCCGTGTCTAAGGTCTGAGCCATATCTTTAAAGTACCCTTGTGCAACAAGAATAATTGAGGCAATGAAAGTTGCGCCATAATTTATAACAAGAGTGATTGGTCACGTCTCAACGGGACCCTCAGTAATATTGTTACTATACTCCTTTATTTATAACATATATGAATTTTTTTCCATTCTCTCCTGTACTACCTAGAGTCGTACCACGAAGTCACGACTTAATTCAAACACTCACACCTCTGCCTACAAATTAAAATCTTATTTCAATCCATTACCTTAAAATGGATGGTACTTAACGCAAGTAGTTTTATCTTAGTTTCTGTGATCCACTCTTGGTTTTCCAGTTTATACCACTTTACGATCGGATGCCTACTACGAATATACTACTGATCCTGCAAAAACAATTCTTGTTAGTCTCGTCGTTGTTTAGTGACAAAGAGTTGTGAGTGCTTGTTCTTAGCCAGTTCTACACACTACTTTCTGAAACGGAATGGTCTTACTCTTGGTTTTAAGAATCGTTGTTTTAAAATAAAAAATAAAAATAAAAAAATATCGGTGACTTTGTCATTATATGTGTGATAATTCTTTAGTGAAATGAAAGGCATAATATCTATCACTCTTTCTAAGACTTATGGAATCAGAAAAAGGTGCTAGTGAAATCTTGGCTTTTGTGTACTTGTAAGGTTGATAAAATATCATTTATGATATTTATATAGGTAGAAGATGTACTTTTTAGTTTACTAAAACATGTCATGCATAATGTCAAGACATTTTCTAAAAGTTGTCACATGAGCTATACCATTATGTTCTGCGGTTCGACTTCCTCGCTGAACTGTGACATCGAGCGTGGCGGTGTAACGGTTAGCGTTATGGCCTCACATTCGGGAGGACAGCGGTTCAAATCCCCATCCGGGCATCCAGTTTTGGGTTTTCCATGGTTTCCCAAATCACTCCAGGCAAATTCCGGGATGCTTCCTTCAAAAGGCCATGGCCGAATTCCTTCCCATTCCTTGCCCCCCATCCTTTCCCCGTCTCTTAAGACCTCGCTGTTAGAGAGACGTTAAGCAGATTAAAAAAAAAAAAATGAACTGTGAGTTCAGCCTCGACAGAGGCGAAATGAATAAAGGAGTGGTAATAGGAATCAATCTGTCTTTCAAAGCGCCATTGAAACAATCTTCACTAGTACAGTCTCAAATATTTCCTCTTCAATTAAACTGAACTCCGCTATTTGTGAAGCCGAGATGGAGGATCTCGGAGGCATTCCGACACGCCATCCTGAAACACTCGGGTTTGTTTCGGTATGCAGTGGCTTTCTGAAATAACTTTAGTGAAATACCGGTATAGCTCTTTCATAAAGGCCAAAAATCCTATGATCGCAATTCTAGCATTGAGGTTTTGTGTCACTGATCTTTCCAGTGTTGTTTTACGATCTCTCACATTATTCACAGCAATCTGATCAATGGTTGATTAGGTCAAACGTCGCGGCTTGCAACATACAGTCTCGGAAGGATGCGACAGTCATCATCGAATGTTAAACATAAACCTTGCCTGTCTGTGCCGTGATAAACTGAGAGATCCAACCCTATTAGTGGACAGACAGTCTGAAAGTATACAAGTGCGTATTGTGAAATTAATGATGCAGACCTCTATAACTCTTCGCTTTTCAGGACATATGGATTCTGGTCAAATTGTTGAATGCTTCACTTGTGTTAATAGGCAGAAATGCGTCAGAGTGATCAGGCGTCCGTCAGATGTGTATCTCGAAGAATCATTCAGAGATAAACACGCACACTCGACTCGCATTCGTATATTGATTACTTGCTATCGGCACAGTGGTTCTCAAGTTCAGTGACGCTTAAATTATGTGTGACCACGCCATTCATGTCAAGAGCGTTAATCGTATTAAATAGTGAGATTTAGTGGTGGTGACTGGTTAGTTGGCGCAGTTTCTTGTGACAATAGTTGTGGGAAATATTGTTATAAATGATCACCAAATCGGTAATAAGGAGCCCAGCGACAAGTACAGCAGCTGGGAGGAGAGCCTACGTGACATATGACCGCACTTGCCAAGATACTGCGGCAACTTAGCGAGCAGCCCTTGCACAATAGCCGGGAGACAGTGATCACTTTCCAAGCTGATGTCCACACCTCCAGAGACGTCCATGCTACCTACCTGAGCTAATTCACCGGCGCGTCCTCCAGATAAACTATTTCTTTTAAATAGTAGGAAGAGAATCAACCAATCAATACGTCCTACAACTCGAAGCTCGTTAACAAATGTACAATTTGACAAATTTTTCTTCTATATAGCTGAAATTGTTCGCTGAGATACGTGACAAACACTGCGCATAAAGCACCCTAGGAAGATTTATGGAAAGTTTATTTTAAAAAAAAAAAAATTCAGAGCATGTATTTGAACCAGAGACCTGAAACGAGCCGAAATCAGATTAACTTCATTATAACAGTATCGCTATCAGCGAATCTGAAACACCGCAATCTCTCTAAACGGTGTTTAATCCCTTTTGACGTGTTCTCTTCTGACTAGTTACTCTTATCACGTGTGGGATAGCGAGATTACGGCATCATCAGTGTTTTATGTCGCCTCTTTGGCGCTAACAGGATCGTAATTAGCATAAGTGACTTCTGCTCTATTTCCAAGTGGAAGATTCACATTTGACTTGAAAGGAAGCCTACGGTCATTAGACGACTGGAGGCTCCAAATTTTTTTTTGGGTATTGACTGAACTAAAAAGTGAAAGTCGAATACGTGAGTTTTTATATTATTTATTAATAAGGCAGTATACGAGGTTATCATAAAACAGAGTAATCACGCTTGAAATTTGTGGAAGAATTGATACGTATTAGTCATTCACGAATGAAAATTATTTATAATTTGTATTTACTAGCCTAATACTCGATGACTGTACAAGACATATTGTAAAATGATAAATTGATGTTGCCCCAATGATTTAAAGGCAATAAACTTTTAAGTATAATTTTTTTAGTAGTATTATTCCAAAACTAAAACAAAGGTTTTTTTTTTTTTTTTTTTAAGTCAAATATATATAAGACCTTTTCTTCAGGTCATCTATCAGACGGGGCTACCTTTCCGCCTGCTACCTATGAACTCATATTGAGCACCACCTGTTTACGCTATTTCCCTCAATAAAGCGAAGTTATATGCTTACATGCTTACAAGTCTTCGCCTGTATGTTGATTCTTTCCGCCACAGTTAAAAATGGCTGAAGACATGACGCATTTGTTATATGATCTTTGTAACCCAGCGACAGCAACTTACACACAGTGATAACCTCCATAAGGTCGCTGGGAAAAATGTCGCTGTTGCTTATCGCAATGACAGTAGCTTCCCGTGAGCTCAGTTATTTCAAAGAAAAGTTCTGTTTGCGCACGTTTCACTAATCTCGAGTGATAAAGCTCGATAATCAATTCTTAAGCATCCCTAATTAGATACACAATTTCAATAACCTTTATTCCTCTGTGAATCTGATTAAAAGTTTTCTTTTGGGGAAATTTTGGTATGTTGATATAATACTGTCACTATACACTACGCATTTTCACAGATATTCTTTAAATTTTGTTGTATTATTTACTCCGAGTTCGTTTGTTAATTTTATAAAAGATTTAATCGTCAAATTTTTGGACCTTCCAGCTAAAAGTGGAATTTAGATGTTTAGCTAAAATTCATCTAACAATTACCGTCGAAGGTTCCAAAGACGTTTCCGCATAGTTAGTATGATGTCGAAATTCATTTTGCTTTCGTTACTAAGTTTAGGATCAATTAATTATTAAATTCTAATTTATTTCTGGCAAAATTTCTTCATAATGTTACTGTAAGACGGTAAATTCTTTCTGTTTTGTTAATGAGGAGTTGGTATTTTACTGAAACAGCAATTTATGCAACTGACGTTGTGTTTGAATGTGTACCGTGTTAGGTTATAGGTTTCCAAGATTTCCCCAAATCACTCCAGGTGAATGCTGGGATGCTTCCTTAAAAACGCCATGGCCGAATTCCTTCTAGTTCGTTGTCCCCACTTCCATCCCACATCTAATCTAGGTTGTAGGATCAGGTAGATGCACATTATTTTCTAAGAACCTGCAATTGAATGACTGGGTTTTATATACAACATTATACAGCAGACACACAGTAGCCTTCTGTTCCAATGTTTATTTTGAGTGTGGGAAGTTCTATATAGTCTATAACGTCTTCAATCACGCCACAGTTAATCGAATCATCGCTTTCATCTAATTACACTATCCCAGAGCAGGGTAAATATCTTACATCGCTGCCATGAAAACACTATGCATCCGCCAAGTACACCCATGTCCATTCGAAAGCTGCAACACATACTGTGACTCATCACACTTAACTGTTTCTACTCCCCACAGGCCAACCACAAACAACTGTGGGCGTTGGTGATGGCAGTCACTGACTTCCTGACAGCAGGTCTGCCTCGGAGATCAAGTGCTGCCATCTCTTGGTAGATGGTAAAAACACTGCGCTCTGAATCTCTCACACAACATGTTTCAATGTTTTACGGTTCCGAAAGATTTACCTTGGTATCTCAAAGGAAAAGTATGGTTCAGTGCTGCACTTCTTTTGGAGAGCGTCCATAAACTAAGTGGATCAGTCTAGGGGAGTGGGGAGGTTTCGGTAGAAAGCTACGCTGGGCTACATGAGGGGGGGGGGGGGGAGGGATTCGTAGCCAAGCCACGTTGCTGTTCATTCATAGCATTTGTCACAGTTAAATTAAGGTACAGAACATACAACAGCATGTGAATATTTATTTCGTCATTTAATTATCTCCTAATGTAATTTACGATGGTCTGACAAGAGAAAACAGTTCAAAATTTCTTCTGGAATCAATATGGAAAAAAGCTACGTGCCAAACGAGGGAGGGGGGGGGGGAGGCAAAAGCTACGTCAGGCTACGTGAGAGGGTGGAGGGTTCACAGGAGGCCAAAATGGATCTACGTAGTTTATGGACGCCCCTTGTGACCCGACGCTTTGAAAAGCCCTTTGGAAAAATTTCACAGCTCCTTAGGTCCCACGTACGGAGCCTTTGAATTGATATAACCGTCTCTCTTGACTGTCACATAGTGTCTAAATGCTTGTGCCTTCATCTGTCATGAGTCTTCACCTCATTCGAGGCAATCCACCTGTAGTGCAGGCTACCCACCGACGTTCGGCTACACGCTGTATATATTCCAATGTTTACTGGATGTTATTTAGTCTAACACAGGACACCTTTGAACTCGAACGCTCGGAACCGCACGAAAACATGCTTAGAATAACAAGCGATCACAAACAAAACGGTGGTGTGTGTCATTTTCATGTAAAACGTTGAATTCTACTTCAAGTAACATTTTAATAGAGAGAAACAAAAAACAAGATATCAATACTATATGAAGGAAATTATACGTAATTCAATGACGTCAGTGTATCATTTCATTTTCAATCAACAGTGCCAAAAACTCTATGTTTAAAGTACGTTAATATAGTGCAAAAAACTTATATAGAGCCGTACCACACTTGTAACAGTGCTTATATCAGTCCACATTATTCAGATGCGGGATTTCGATGAAGTGGTTAAAACGAAGTGGAGGAGAACAATGTTATCACATTCACTGACTTCATAGAATTACGTATAATTTCCTTCATATGGTATTGATACCTCTCTATTAAAATGTTACTTGAGGTAGAATTCAACGTTTTGCATGGAAATGATACACACCACTGTTTCATTAATGATCGATTTTTATTTGAAGCCTGTTTTCGTTCGGTTTCGAGCGTTCGAGGTCAAAGGTGTCCCTTGTAAGAACATTTATCCCATATACAGAATTATGATGATTATTTAATATATATATATATATATCGTGAAGAAGATTAACATTGCGAGTGAAAACTGGCAGTTTTCTTTGATGGAGCATCTGAATGGCTTTGGTCTCTGATTCTAATACTGACATTTATTTCGATGAGAATGAGTGTTCTTTGAAAAGGGGCCTTTGCATATACCTAATGCCTATTCGTTTGTATATGTATAGCGCAATAACTAAGATACAAACATCCAGTACTTTATTTAGGAACTCCAAATTAATTTATTTGAATTTTCTGTTAATATAAGAGATGTGAATCGTTAATCTTGTCGCGTGGATTATTAATTTTGTAGTATGAAGTAAGTGATGTTAAATTTGCAGCTGTATTTAATGTTGCGAACGGCATAACTAAAGGCAGACTGATTGACTGTGGACTAGACGATAGGATTTTGATCCAAACGAGGACCACAAGTCTTCGTCACAGCTTACTTCCTGTAAGAGCTCCACTGTTCCACTCATCCCGACCTCAAATCAGTAACTTGAATGAATTATTTCAGGTTAAAGAGGCATGAGAATGGTGCAAACCAGCTTTAAAATGTCGATATAATAATAACTCCGAGTGGTCGTAATGACCTGGTGTCAGGGTTTCTATTGGCTGCGCATTCCGCCCCCATCGTAGCCGCCTCAACCTAACCCGGCAATCCCACTGGATACAGGGGATTTGCAGTTTAACGTGGAATCCGAAGGACGGAAGCTTTCTAGCGTACTCCACATTACACTGCAAGCTGTGCCAGCGGTGACGTTAGGGTTATGGGCCTTTGAAGATCCAAGCCGAGACTGGGATTCGAACGGGGGACCTTTCGTTCCCCAGTGAGACACCTTAGCCACTGAACCATCGGACCGCACGAAATTTCGATTAAACCATGGTTTTTTTTTTTTTTTTTAACAGTTTAACGTCCCTTTTTAACAACGTGGTCTTTAGAGACGGGAAAGGATGGGGGAAGGAATGGGAAGGAATTCGGCCATGGCCTTTTGAAGGAAGCATCCCGGCATTCACCTGGAGTGATTTGGGGAAACCATGGAAAACCCAAATCTGGATGCCCGGACGGGGATTCGAACCGCCGTCCTCCCGAATGCGAGGCCAGAACGCTATCCGTTACACCACCACGCTCGGTAAAACCATGTTATAACGATGCACGTATCGTTCATTTTATAGCCTTCATTACAGTCAATGCGAAGGACAGCATATGACACACACAGCACTGAGATAAAACCACCAGTGACACAGGCTGGATTCAAACCGGTGATTATCAGCAAGCCAAGTTAGTACGCTAGCTTTCATAATACATCAGGAGGGAGTCATTCGTTCCTGATCACAACGTTTATTATGTCTTCATTAACACTCACTGCTATCTCCAACATTATTTCTGATTTTGATGTGTTCCAATTTAAAAACATTAGTTGTTAATTACCGCGAACGAACAGGTAAATACAGTGATCATTGCTGTCTATAGATGTAAAGAAAATAAAAAATATATCAAATTATGCAGTTGGCCCAACTACTGGGATAAAGTTACAAATATTTACCAATTGTGGAAACAAAGAGAAAGATAATGAAGAGAGAATAAGTGGTTATCTTGGTTGTCCGGGTTGAATCGCGTCAATTTATTGAAGTCTAACGTTTCGGCCATAATTTTGTGGCTTTCATCAGAGGACTGTCACGGTGGAACTGCTGCCCCCTATACAGAGCTCCCGGACAACCAAGATAACATCGACAACAACCGCGGAAGTCTGCGCACCCACTTAGAGAACTATTTAATGTACTTGACTGAATCTAGTGTGTGTCTTAGAAAAGAAATTTTAAAATCTTCTTTCAAACCATTAACATTGCCACACGGCACAGCACCGATATGCATGTCGACTTGCTACCCGAAACATTATCAAACAGTAACATTGCGATTCCCTTCCTTGACATAAAAAAGTTAATTATGCGTCTAGATGACCTAGATTAGAAGTGTCACGGTGGAAGAGTTCATAATCCACATGCGCATAAATATGGCAGTCTTAAAAACTGAACGAAGCTTTTCCAAAATTTTCCAATTTACTCAGTCTGAACTGTTAAGAAAAAAATATGTAAATGTGAAAGCAGTAGAGGAAAACACAAACCCACCGATGAAACATAGTCACCAGGTGATAAGAATGTAAGTATTTACAAATTTATGGAGCATCTTGTTCAGAGAATGTTACTATCAGCTGCCTCATCAAGACTGAAATAGCTGAGTTTCGGTTTTGAAAGGAGCCACTGTCATTTCGGCTCCTGAGACAAACAATTCTTTCTCATGTCTCGCAAATTTCTCATTGCTGATTTTTTTTTAAATCAAAATTTATATGATGGAAAAGTAAACGTGAGATCGAAATATGATTAGGCAGCTTAATCGGAAAATCCTTAGTATCAGCAACCCACTTACGGTATTCATAAAACTCTGTTACACATACGAGCCCATAAATAACCATGTGGGCTAACATTTTATCGAAACTAATAGTGTTTTATGTAAATGATTAAGTTACGAAGACGTACAAAGGTATCCAGATTAAATTACATGACTAAAAAAAGAAACGAGAATTAATGTAAATCGTACTGTACTTGAGTCAACAGAAACCCACTGATTTATATGGTTGTCAGAATCCTATTATATAAAACGCTAACGAGGCGTCTGCGTGCGTCGTCTATAGATCCTACAGCTATTGGCTAAAGAACGGCCAATCATCAACCACCATAATACATTCGTACCACCATCTTGCTTTTCGTTTATTTACAGCTAGAAATTCATTTAAGGAGAAGGAGATTCAATATTTACGCTATTTTATCTGTATCAGTTAGACACAGAAATGGAGAAGGAGATTCAATATTTACGCTATATTATCTGCATCAGTTATAAGGAGTAACCATAACCTAAGAATTTTCTTCGCAGACGGTAAGAAGCAATGAAGTTTATTAAAAACTAGGAGAAAAGTACGTAATGCGAAATGTATTAGTCAAATAAATAACAGTTATCCGTTTTCGAAATTATAGTCCCCGTCATCTAAATTGAAATGCATTTATTTTAAAATCCTTACCAAATATTCGGATAATCTAACCAGAGTAACGTATTCATATAACGACAGATATAATTAAAGATGACTTATTCGTTTCTCCTTATAAGCTTTTCCATAATAAATTCCTACTACCATTATATATGATACCCTTAGTTTTTGATACATGTGTTAGCTATTAAATGAGATTTAAGATAACCTTTTTATCAGATCAATTTATAAATGGCAATTCTACAACGATATTCTTGCACCAAAATAGTTGCGAGCAGAGATATTAGAGATTATTTAGACAGTTTTATAAATACGCAACCGCAAGGTCTCTGCTATTGGTAAATTCCAAATCTCATTCCGGTCTATGTTCTGATTAAAGATTATTGATTACGGTTTATTTCCGTTTTGCATATTTTACTGAACACTTTCGTTAGTGCCATTTGTTCACGTTTATCCGTTTTTGATGTTATACTTTCCGTCATTTAATGTAAAATAAAGTAAAGTAAATAAATCATTGGAGATCACGATTCCGCCAGCAATTGCCCTGGTAAAACGTAAGACTCCTCTAGAAATTCTTTCCGAAATACATTTAACTGTATTATGACGGTCCAGGCTGTAATACAACCTAATTCCTATTTGAAAATAATGGTACAGGCTGTATTACAACGGAATTACTGCTTGAAAATAATATGTCTTGCGACTGACTACAGCAGTTTTACTACACCATTACTGAATGTTGTTTTGCTGGAATCGCGATCTCCAGGAGACCTGATCGTTATTCATTTTTCCTTACAAGCTTTTCCTGAATAAATTCCTACTACCACCATGGGTGATACCCATCATTATTCATATGAGGGTAATAGAAGCTGTGATTTTCGAACGCAATATTAGTGGAGGTTGTGGTTAAGTTGACCAGAATCGCAACTGACACATTTTGTTACAGCATAATTCACTTTGAAATCAATTTTACAAACCAATTAAACTGCTTTCATAAGCGCCATATAACTAACGGTATTAATTAATGCGGGTGGAAGTAGTTCCATATTTAACATGCTGAATTGTGCCTGGACCAGGAAGAAAACTGATATTACATGGATAGCAAAAAGATTTTGGGATTCCTAATTTGATTTAATTTCATTGGTTCATTACTTCCGGCGTCACTAATTCAGTAGAATGGCTATGTGAACTGCAAATGAAATATGTAGAACATTGCAAAATCAAGGCCATTAGCATTATGTAATATCAATACTGTATAATTAACCAACTGGAAAAAAAATGAACTGCCAGAATATTGCGTTCAAACCGTCATTTTTGACGGGCTGGAAGCTAGTTGATTATAGAAAGCTGTTGGTAACGTAGGATTGGTCCCAAACAACATCGAGTCGGCATAATATGACAAGAAAGCCATTACTATATCATTCTACCGTCGAATCTGTCTCATGAAGAGAATCAATTTCAAATATATTTAAAAACAGAAAAACAAACGAAGGTGCTGGGATGTGTGTGTGTGTGGGGGGGGGGGGCGGGGGGGTTAACTAAGGGAAACTTTATTTCAGTTTGGTCTTTTCTTCTTTCTTCAGCATGAGCATCCGATAATATAACTTCAGCTGCTCATACTCTGCTAGAGCTATACCTTAGGCCAGTGTACGCCCGCAAGGCATGACGAAAATTAAGGCAAAATAAACTGGCGCCATAAAAATTTAAACAGACACAAAGTAATAGTACAGAGAAAATCGACATCTATACTAAATAATACGTTTTGTCTCTAAACGAAATTTATTAACAAATCATACGCTAACATGATGCGCGAGGAGCACAGCTTGAGCAACCGACGTAATATTGCAGACTAACACACACATCCGTCTCTCTGACACCATTCGATAAGTAATCAATATTTTGTGACTACAACTGCTAATCATACCGAGGGATCAATACAACGTAAAAAATTGTACACCTACAGCATTGCTAAACTACCTACGATTTGCCTCGCATTGCACCCCTAAATTTGTCGTATTTACAGTTTAACATGCAATCCGAAAAACCGACGGTCCAGGCGTGACTAATACGATCAAAAACAATTATTAAAACTCTTTGGATCCACAAGGATTTAAACCGGAGACCACGCTCCAAACCTCAACACGCAAGCGCTTTAACCACTGAGCTAGCAGACAACTATTTGGGTAAGTACTACAGAGACTTACACATCCTACGCCCCTGTCTATTGCTGTTCAGTAATTTTTCAAAATCATATGACAACATGTATTATTTATACAGAAAAGTATGCTATGTCTATCCTAATGACGAAATGACGAATAGCATCTCCTTGTCAAATTTCATCACTATCGGATTAGCCGTTTAGGCCAAGAAACGTAACAAACAGAGAGAGAGAGACGGATAGACAGAGTTACTTTCGCATCCTATTATATAAAACGCTAAGATGGAGTCTGGATGCGTCGTCTATAGCTGCTACAGCTATTGGCTAGAGAACGGCCAATCATCAACCACCATATTACATTCGTACCGTCATCTTGCTTTTCGTTTATTTACAGCTAGACGCAGAAATTCATATAAGGAGAAGGAGATTCAATATTTACGCTATTTTATCTGTATCAGTTATCAAAACTAGGTTAAACCATAACCTAAGAATTTTTTTGGCAGATGATAAGAAACAATGAAGTTTATTAAAAACTCAGAGAAACGCACGTAATCGCGCAATGTATCAGTCAAATAAATAACAGTTATCCGTTTTCGAAATTATAAAAATGCATTTATTTAAATAAAATCTAACCAAATATTCTGATAATCTAACCAGAATAAGGTAGGTACTCATATCACGAAAGATATAATTAAAAATGATTTCCGTTTATAATTCGCAATTCAACAACAATATTCTTGCAGCCAAATAGCAGCGAGTAGAGATAGAAAATTAATGAGCCGCAATCATACGTTACAAAGTTACAATTGGTACATTCGTTTAAATTTACATGTTGCTTTTTGTTTATTTATGAAAACTAGATGCAAAAATTAATGCAAGGAGAAGAGTATTCCATGTTTGCGTTATTTTATCTGTACCAGTTATAAGAACGGGGTTAAAACATAAAATAAGAATGTTTTTGGCAGATGATAAGAAACAATGAAGTTAATTAAAACCTTGAAGAAAGTTTACACCAAATTTACGAATCGCGAAATGTCTCACCGAGATAAATGACCGTTATCCGTTTTTTAAATTATACTTTTCGTCATTAAAGTAAAATGTATTTATTTAAATAAATCATAGTCAAATACTCCGATAATCTCACCCCAGCATGGTACTCATATCACGAAGATTTAATTAAAAATGGTCGATATTCGCTTTTTCATGCAATCTTTTCCAGAATAAATTCAGACTACCACCATAGGTGCTGCCTGCCATTATTCATATGACGGTAATAAAAGCTATGATTTTCGAATGCAATGTTAATGGAGGTTGGGGCTAAGTTGACCAGCATCGCAACAGACACATTTCGTTACAGCATAATTCGCTCTGAAATGAGTTTTACAAACCATTTAAACTGCTTTCAAAAGCGCCATGTTACTGGAAGTATTATTTATTGCGGGGGAAAGAAGTTTCATATTTATCGAGCTGAATTGTGCCTGGACCAGGAATAAAACTGATATTACATTGACAGCAAAAGTTTTTGTGGGATTCCTAATTTGTTTTTAATTTTATTGGTTCTATACTTCCATCGTCATTAATTCAGTAGAAGTTACTACTGTATCACTACGTGAACTGCAAATGAAATATATAGAACATTACTAAATCAAGGCCATTAGCATTATGTAATAACAATTCCATATAATTAACCAATTGCAAAAAAAAAATTAACTGCCAGGATATTGCATTCAAACCGTCATTTTTGACTGGCTCGAAGCTAGTTTATCATATTAGTATAGATGGACACGTCAGACCTGCCTCACAGGTGAGTTCACGGAGGAGAGAATAAGAATGAAAACCTCTGTTATGACGGAAGAGAGGAAGAACCAGATCAAGCCAGATCAGAACTTGATCAAATCAAGTCAATAGTATTACTGCTTCCTTTCGAAAAGTTAGAATGGTTTATTGTTTGAGTTAGATTAGATCAATAGATTAAGTAAAAGATTTATATTACGCTTAAAAATAAACATTACAATCGAACAGAGCGTAGCGTGGTATTATCCGTGGACAATAACAGTCATGTGGCAATATAATTGCCACGTTTGCGATACATTTTTATCTGTGAAGTTTGTTGCCGAATGGTATTACACTGTTATCTCTGAATCAGACAATGACAAGGAAGAAAATAGTTGCATATGTACTATATAGCTCAATTTCAATACTCATTGCAGTATTTTTCCACTGAATTCTTTGTTTGTTTGTTCTGTTTATAAATCTGATAATTTCGTAAAGAAATAATGAATTCCATCCTTTTTTTTTTTTTTTTTTTTAAAAAAAAACTGTATCATTTTTTAAGTATTTACATAAGAAATTAGCAAATTTAATACACAATTTGAGTATGGAATTCTCGCCATGTGAGAGTACCTCTCACTTGACGGATTAACTTGGGTTTGTAGCTACGCTTGGTGCTAATTTTTGTAAGCAATCTTTGAACAATATAATATTTGTACCACATGTAGCGCATACACAAGATGAAAATCCGCAGACAGATATATAATGGCGAGACTCTGTTTTCAGAGACTATCAGCATCCAGTGTCAATATTTTTCCAGTAAACTGGAGCGGAAATCACCTTGCGGTTCCCTTACGTAGTACGAGGTTGGTCCATACATAAACACTCCGATAAGTGGCACGGTGGCTGGACGCGGATTCGAACCCGCGTCCATCCATCCGAATTTCGGAACTCGAGGCCAGTGCGTTAACGCTGACCCACCACGCTCTGTTTTAAGAACTAGATTATTAACTAAACAACCTGTGCTAAAATTTTGCGAATAAAATGAATAGTAAGGTTGGGGGTTTGTAATAGGATGAAAGAAGAACCGCCTCATTTGCTTCAATCGTTTATTTGTTAAGTGTAACAGGTGCGCAAGAAAAGTCGACGCCAGTGAAGTAGTTTAGTAATACCTCAGCGATAAGTGCTACTGTTATCTGGCGGCTAGGCTGTGAACTGTCTCATACGCGCGATTCACAGTTACTACTTTTGCTATTTAAGGGTTGAAATGCGCAAAATTCGCTCTTAAGAAATTATGTGACCAAAGCAGAGACTTAGTCTTTAGTATGATAGCTCATTTGTCTACTTCGGTTAGATACCAAGGGAGATAAATGGCTCATGATAAAAAAATACCTTACGGAAATGATAATTTTCTCTTTTAAGGGTCGATTTCAGAAACAAATAATTTTTTTGAAATATGATGTGACCACGGTGGAGACCTTAATCTTTAAAATGATACCTCGTTTATCTATATTGGTCTGGTATCACGGGAGATAAAAGGCTCGTGACACAAAAACGCATTGTAGAAATATTGATACTTTTGCCCTTTGAGGGACGAATTTTTTAAAAAAATCCTTTCTTAAAGACCAAAGCGGAGACTAATATCTCATTTTTCGATCATAGTTAGATATCTAGGGAGATAAATGGCTCATGATAAAAAATACGTTACGGAAATAATGATAATTTTTCCCTTTAAGGTAGAATTCCGAAAATTCCTTTCTTAAATTATGATGTGACCACGGTGGAGACATTAATCTTTAAAATGATACCTCATTTATCTATATTGGTTAGATATCAAGGGAGCTAAATGGCTCGTGACACAAAAACGCGTTGTTGAAATATTAGTACTTTTGTCCTTTAATGGACGAATTCCCGAAAAATTCCTGCTTTAATATATGATGTAACAAAGCGGAGATCTTAATATTTAAAATGATACTTTATTTATCGATTTCGGTTAGGAATGCAGGGAGATAAGTGGTTTATGGCACAAAAATATCATTTTAGAAATACAGACATTTTGCCATTTAAGGATTGAATTCCAAAAAATTTCTTTCTTAATATATGATATGATCAAAGTGAAGACCTTCAGCTTTAAATGATACCTCATTCATACATTCCGGTTAGATATCAAGGGAGATAATGGCTTGTGAGAAAAAAAAACTCCCTATAGAAATAATATATATGATAGCAGCATTCTCCTGTTTGCCTGGTAAGTTACGCTCCACGTCTTACAGTCGGAGAAGAGGTCCTAAAGCAGCGCGATATTGCTCTGATTTGCCCCTGACTTGTTTGGGCGTGTCGTTTTGGGGCTTTACGAGTTAAAGAGAAGAAAGTCGTTAAAGACAAGGGCTAAACCAACAGACCACTGACTCAATTTGTCACAGTTCTCCGTTGTCTTGCTATTATTTTTAAAAAGTTCATTTTTTTATCTCTAAAATCCTATAATTTATCTACGTACATTATATCGTACATAAATACTGCACACTCAAGTCGAGTATTAATCCCAATCGCTAACTGTTACCCCAACTTATACGTTTGCGCCTAATTCCTTCCTATTCCACATGTTATCATCATTTTACGAAAACTTCATTTCGTTTTATAAAACATTATTTCTTTTTTTTAAATTGAAATTGTATAGCCCTAAGTTTCGGTAGTTTAATTGGTTTGCTACGCAGTGCAAACTGCATAAGCATACTTGTAAAAAAAGAAGGCATTCCACAAGACGTACTGAACATTCAAATCACGCAAATTTAATTCTTATTTTAGAATCAAAATTCGTTTTCCTTGCACGGTATCGAGACTGTAGATAGAATGTAGATCCCACAAAATACAGTAGTATCTTCGTAGATGTACCAGTCTTTGAAATGATTATTATTCGCTAAAATTTACCACAAAGTCGTAAGTATGTCAACATTCTGAAATAATTATTGCAACCTGGGAACAAAATTCTGCAGAATGTTATTAAAATGAAATAAGATAGAATTTAATTTTCTGTCTACACTAATATCATAAATGTGAAATTAACTATGTGTGTTACGTTTTCACGATTTAACGACTAAACCAAACTTGATCAAATTTGACAACGAAATGTTATGTATCATCAGAAAAGACATAGAACACTTATTTATGGATAAATAACATATTTTGTCACGAAATGTTTCGAACTAACTGAATGGAGACAGACAAGTGGTTAGCGTGTGCAAGTCTCTGTAATGTTACATAGGTTGCTCACGCCTTTTTTTTCTCTCGCAGTCAGTTTGTGTTACAGAATCATCATGATAGATCAACCATAACGCGTTATGTTTAGCAGGGGAAAGGAAGGTGTCACTTCCAGATACCAAAAATCAACCCGAGTTCTCTCCTGTATGAATTTTTATGACTACTACTTGAAGACTCATGAAGTAGATTTTAATGTCATACTGCGGTCAATAAGTTTTCTGTTAACATGTACGTGAAAGTTCAAAGTGAATGGTTGCGATTCACTTACGTATTTTCTCAATTCCTTTATTTTTCATACACTTTCTACTTAACTTACAGGTTTATATTGGCAATTCTAGCAATAAAAATGTCGACGCTTAAGAAGTGGAGCTTAGTTGATAGTTAATGTATACGTAGAAAGGATAAATATTCTCACTAAGGCTGTTGAACACATCAAGAATGGCAGGGAGCATACTTTGACTGTGAATAAGAAACTGAATGCAACCTACGCAACACAGCAGCCGGCGAGTGTCTGTTGGGTTATATCAGACAGCCAGTTTGAACAGAGAGGGAGAGAGAGTGCTGGGAGGCGAGATTTATCTCCCCAGCAGCCCTCAAATCCGGAGCCACATCCCTCGCCGGAATTACAATGAGGAACGATTTTTGTCCTTAAAGCCGTTATCGTCTCCCGTTACCGCCGTCAAATGTGAAAAATGAGTCTCTCCTACGAGCAGTGGGTTGCACACACTAACTTTGCATATTTCCTAACCGCAGCATCTGTCATTAGCGACCGGGTTATCCGGGCACGAGAAAGACCTTCTGAAATCTGTAAAGGATGTTAATAAATCATTGTATGCAGATGCTTTGCGTGTAACCTTAAAAGTCTCAAAAGAAACTACAATTACTGCCTTCTTTTTTATGACAGTTAACTATGCATTAGCTTCTACTGAACTGCTGGTAAAGGTGAGGAGGCAGTAATTTTATCTAAATGGAACAAACACGAATTTCGCAAAAATAATGTAAGGACTAACAGTGATATTATATTTAGCTTATCAATGTTCAATGGCGATATGAATAATTTTCGTAGTTGTTTATGTGTTCCCTTTGCAAATGTATTTTCATCGGAAGCGATCTGAGTCCTTAGTTTTAGCCCCTGTTGTCCTAGTTGTTTCGTAGTTCTCCTTGTGAAATGTTAAATTTTTTGTGGAGTGATTGGATGGTAGGGAAATTGTTATCTATGTTTAGCAGACAACGTTGAGTAAATAAAATTTCTAGTTCCATCTGTTGGCCATTTCAGCAGATTGTGTAGCAATTAAGAAGCGGACGGTGGTTCGGTCAAAATTTAATAACTACTGCAGTTAGCCCTTTATTGTTGTGGCTAAACTGCTCGTTAGTAACTGAACTCATATTTTAACATTGTTCTTCTTAAATATACTATTACAATTCGCATTAAATTATATAGATGTAAACACATTTTTTTTATCTGAATTTAGCTTTTTCCAATTATTTTCTTTAAATAAAAGTAGGTCAAATAAACTCACCAATTTCTCCATTTTGGGCGTTCATAACATTATAAGAAATCATTTCTGAAGCCTGAAATATCTCACGACCGAACTAGGTTACGTTAACAGTTGTTCGATCCACAAAACAGCTGTACCCTGGAAACTGCATTGGAGTTGTGTATTGCAATACATATCTGGTCCTAAGCGGTTCCTGTGAAGCCTCTCGAGGGTGTTTTCCTCTCGCCTTTTAAATGTTTACCGTTATCCGTTGATAAATTTGGGGTGTGAGAATGTTCATTGTACCGCGTTGTTATGTGGTTGAGTCAAAACCAGCAACAGCCCACTCAGAAGGCGAAGATATCTAGGAGCCCACCGAGTTTAATGTCCCCACTATGCTGAAGAAAAGCAATTAACAGTGTCGTATCTCTTCACTCCGTAAGCTTTGTGGAGAGGTTTGGAATTTAACCAAGGAATTTAAAAGTTAGGAATACTGCTCCGCTGGTCAAGTCCAGAGTAGTAAATGCTCCAACACCGAGGTTCGAACTAGATTATGTCCTATCAGGCGCTGGACGCTATGAAGGTACCACAAAAAACCACCATAGTGTGGCTTAATATGACCGAGTTATTTAAACACAGTCCACAGTGATTACTAAATAGTAATGTGCACCTACAAGATTTAGCCGACAATATATTAGTAATATATAAGATTTAGAAGGAATGACCAGAATGAAAAATGAAGTAAGTCACAGTGTGCACGACAAGCTTGTACTATTTCACCACACAGTGAGTTGCATTTTCTTTTAGTTTGTAACGACTAATGACTATCGGGGTCATTAGGACTGCTCTCGTTGGATCCCAGCAGAGCCGACAAGTGTGTCCCCTGATGCTGTTTACCTGTGGCTCACCGCCCAATCAGCGCTCGGCTTGTATGTCCCTCCACTAGAACCACTGGGCACATTCGAACTGATTTCGGAGACGCCCCTTCAGCAGGCGTGGGTTTGAATCTTGCCACCAACTCATCTGTCATCATGTTTACAGCTTATGGATTTATCTATAATTATTAATTACTGTGCTGGAAGATTTTCCTTATTATGGCTCAAGAATTAACGTTAAGAAAGTTAATAACTATGAAATGAGATTTTCGTGTTTAAAACACTTAACAATATAATTCATCATCTAAGAAATTCGTTGCATGACGCTGCATTGGTGAATTAGTAAAACCTTCACAACATTCTTATTGAATGGAAGCAGAACAACGTTTAGCCTACAGATCTTCGACATGTCGGAGAAATTATTACATTACTCAAACAAACATTAGAGACTGGGAAAATTCAGATCAATGAAGTCCAGATTACAAGATTGTGATGAAATTCTGGTGCACTGGACATAAGGTAAAAGACTAGTATATACCTCTCCCAGCCCATAATATTAATTATTCAGGCAATACAATTCAAAAGAACAAACGTTATAAATTACCGCAAATGTATTCCATAACTCCATAAATCCTACAACAGCAGCCAAACATGTCTGTCGAGATTGTCATAAGATGCACGAGAAAATCTAAAACCCATCAGCATGCCAAACAACTGAAAGATTTCTTTATTCGTCCCTCTACATGATAAAATTTCAGGAAACTTTAGCAATCAGTATAAAATAATCCCAATGATTTTAAATGTCAGTAATGTTATGCTATATGTCATACAAGGCCTCTAGGAACAACTTGTCACATGGGAAAAAGTAGCAAAGGGGTAATGTGGCGGGGTAACGTGGCACTATGGAACAAAATCTTAATATCAAGAAATACGGAGAAAATTCGAGAGGTTGTTATGCTTAATAGCCAACATTTATCAGTGTAAAACAGTAAATACTGTTGAATATCTCACCGGAATTAAGAGTACTACTCCATTTAGTCCTGCAGAAAATTCAGTAAGTGTGGAAATTAACAATTTCTTTTCTGAGTCATTGAACCTCGGTTCATAAGAATGCTTCGTATTTTCTCCTCTGTTGTTAATACATCATACTATTTATTGCTACTGTTTTGCGTATGGCTGCATACATGAACAACAACAAAATAGTAAAGAACAATTACGAAGAAGAGCAGAGCTAAAGTTGAATGTAAAGCTCTCTAATCGAATCTATTGCTCTTGAAGAGCCACGTATGAAATCTGTTGTTTCTTGGAAGAGGCTGTGAGGCATTAAAAAAACTACGTGGGATATAGTTTAAAATTCAGCACAGCAGTTAGGGAGCGTGCACAAACCACGTGGCTCGGTCCAGAAAGGGGGAGGGGGTTGGCTGGAAGGCTACGCTGGGCTACATGGGGGGAGGGGGGCTTCCGAGCCAGGCCACGTAGCTTTCCTTTCATAACATTTTTCACAATTAAAATGAGGAACAGAACACACAACAGCATGTGAATATTTATTTCCCTCAGTTAATTATCTCTTTATATAATTTACAATCGTCTGACAAGAGAAAACAGTACAAAATGTATTCTGGAATCAAAATTCAAAAAAGCTACGTGCTACGTGGGGGGGGGGGGGGGGGGCTTCACAGGAGGCCAAAATGGAGCTACGTGGTTTATGCACGCTCCCTTACCAGCTGGATACTTTCGCATTCCTCGCTCAAACAATGAGGCACCACGTCTGCGATGATTCATATGATTCTGTTTGCTAACACCCACACATATTTTGCTCGGATAGTTATAATAATAATAATTCCGAGTGGTTGTAATGATCTGGAGACAGGGTTTCTATTGGCTGCGCATTCCATTCCTGAGTAGCCGCCTTCACCTAACAGTGCGATCCTACCGGGTACAAGGGACCGACAGTTTAATGTGGAATCCGAACCACGGAAGCTTTCTGGTGTACTTCACAATACACAGCATGCTGTGCCAGAGGTAAAGGTTGGGTTAAGCGCTTTTGAAAATCCCCGCCGGGGCAGGGATTCGTATCGAGGACCTTTCTATCTCCAGTCAGACGCATTACCCACTGGGCCACCAGACCGCTCCATCGCGGATAGCTGAACCCTTCAGGCGGATTATTTACATGAAAGATGGAGGCACACAAGGCTCGAGCTTGCTCTGACCATTGATTTTCCAAACCATGTTACCATCATACTCGATTTCAGCGACGTTTTTGGCAGAGACTACGGAAGGATGACGGGATTTTAATCGGTAAGAGGTAAATCCTCCCGTATCATCATGAATGGTTGGATCTGGTTCTGCTGAATTCATCCCTATAAGTATAATTACAACAGAGCCCGTCTGCAGCTGAAAGACAATGGTTGTACGTGGCTTAAAGCTGATAACCAGATGGCTGGAGTAGACTTCATTGTACCCGATATTATTAGCATAGTTTGATTTAACAAGGTGTCTACTCCCTTGATATGAGCAACGGCACAGCAATATTCAGCTTGAAAGTAAACTAAACCCATTGCTGAGATGTCAAATTTTGTCGCGCGTCGGTTCCCCAAGACGATCCTGCAGACTTCTGACTCATGTTGTTTCGTGATGTTAGTTTCCGGTTAAGTGGGGCAGTGCAACCGGTCGAACCCAAACATCGTCGGAAAGCGATGGCGCGCCATTTTACCAATTAGGGATCTGCATGAAATTTGTGGTATCAGCCAGGTTAAAAAATGAAGTGGAATTCAACGGGATTACGGGGATTGCTGGATTGCAGTCCCTAGTTACATTCAAGTACTTTAAGGCTAAATTATAAGGTAGGATAGATCAATTCATAAAAACATCAAGTTTTAAATATGTCTGGAAACAGCACGATTCATATATGAATATTTGGTGTGAGGAGCCATGTTTTGTATGGATATAGAACATATTGTTCTTTCAACAGTTTCTTCTAAATTGTTGAAACTAGAATTCTTTATAGCGATTGCTAGGTGCAATAAGGGTGCCAAGACCGAATAATACTCATTTTTCGCTTAATTTATCTTACAGTATAAGCCGAAATAGAATACTGAACTTAATAGTTTTCAAAAGTTAGTAAATGATTCCTTCTCTCCAGACTGTGCCATAGGCTGCTGATTTTTTTGTTTTTTTTTTCAAAGAAATGACAAGTGAGAAATTTTATCATCTTTAGACTTTATTGTGATACTTTGCTATGGGCACTTGTTGCAAACGTGGAAAATAATTGGAGCCTCAGGTTCTAAAATCGTGCCACTGGAATAACAACCCCGTGCTGTGAGTATCTGCTGACGAAGGTGGAGATTTCTCAAGAAGCAGGCGCCAGGCAATTAATCATGGAACGGAGCTGTTCCCAGTAGCAGTTGTCCTGTACACTAATTGTTCTCTGGTTGCTCTCCTCTGGTTTATAACTTCCTCACTGTTGTGTAATCGGCTGCACGCCCGATAAATCTTCAAGTCCTCACTGTTGTTGTTGTTGTCGTTGTGGCTTTAGGGCACGTCAACAGTGAGGTCATTAGCGCCATATCCTCACTATAACCTGTCATATTTCACCTGTTTGCAATTCAGACAAAACTTATGGTTAGTGATAAGCACAGACCGTTTCAGGAGATGAAGTCATCAGTGTCTCTGAACTCAATGTCCAGAAGGCAATCGTATTCCTCGAAGTGTTGTAACTGCAGTTGGTTGAATCTGTCTGCTGAGTAATGAAGCTGAGATATCTCAGTCTTAAGGTCCTTTTGGTGGATCATTACCGCAGAAACATTTTCCGGAAAGAGACTGGCACCCGCCATATTGCGACTGAAATTCTGTGCTGATAACAACGAACTATTAAAACTAGAATCGACTTCAACTAATTGAAATGCAGCTATGAATCATCTTGGAATGACCTTAATTCAATAATGCATTAAATTTCCACATTGCTTTAACGTATGTAACTAAAATAACATTTTTATTTAACTAACATGAAAATGGTGGATGAGGAAAGAAGTTTGCGGAAGAAGCTTATAGAAAGAAGAGACAGGTTGGTAGTTCATATTTTGAGACATGCTGGATTGGTTAATTTGTTAGTGGAGGGTACAGTGGAAAGTAAGAACTGTAAGAGGAAGATGGAGATTAGAATATAGGAAACAGGTGTAAAATATATATATATATATATACTTATACAGGTAGTCGTTAAATTCCTAAGCAAAAACATTGAAGATGTCTGCACAAAAAGTAAAATCGAGTTTTAATGTTTTGTTATGGCGAGTATGAAATTACGCGAAATGAAATAATTATCTTGACAATTATTATTACCGAAAAACTTTTAAAACATAAGTAATTAAAAATAATAATTTTGATTTGCACTATATAATTTGTTTCTTAAGTTTTTTTTTTTTTGCATTAAGACTTCCATTTTTAATATAAATAGGAACGCAGATTTTCCTTTCATATGATTGCAATGAAATTTTCATGGGTGTACCGCTGCATTGTGTGTTGAAAATACACTATTTGGATAACTAGCTGCATTGTTTTACTCAGATGTGAAACCATCTCTACTGATGTGATGGTTTCACACCTAAGAAAGAAAGCACAGACAGCGGTCGAAATATCGTCTTTTTACAAGACAATCCGTCGGCACAGCGGTAAAGATTTCACTGATGTAAATGATTTACTTCTGATCCGAAAGAATGTCTGGATCAATGGTCTGAGTCACATAATAATAGAACTACAACTGGGAATATGCGGGCCCCAAAACTGCTATAGTAAAATGCTGAATTTTGTGCAAATTTAATGAAGAGTCTTGCAGACATGTAGTAACAAAACTTTTTCTTACAAACAGAATTAAAGTTGCAAATAAATAAATAACTAACAAAAACAAATATTTTGAACGATTAGAACACCTCCTGTATATAGATTATATTGGACAAAATGTATCAGGTATTAGTGGCAATATAGTCGCGATATGCCAATGACTTTCGACAAATGTTATAATCAGATGGCGACAGTTATTCAGTTGCTGCTTAAGACGCATCGAATAAATCTTCCGTTTGACAGAGAAGCAGAGTTTGTTTCTTTCTGACGGTGGAGATGACGATAGACAGACCAGCATCGGGTGTGCTGACTTTTATTGCCTTCGGCTGAAATCTTCTGCTGTGCGAAGTACCTTACCGGAGTGGGCGGCCTCCTAAGAGGAATGAATTTTTATCGGTGCTCTTTTCTCCTTTGAGCCGAGAACTGGCTATTTTCCGAGCAAACATTTCTTAAAAATTCTGGTGTTATACGACTGTGAACTGCTACACGTTTGCGAATTTCGTCATAAATATTTGGAACACCGAACTGTCTACTTTGAGAAACAGTTTTCTCAGTTTATCGCTCTTTTACTGTTGTGTAAATTCGCTATCCGCTGTCATATTTTGCTCAGTTGATGAAAAGCTTGTTACAGTGCGCACGAGAATTCAAACCGGATCACCAAAACCCATTTTCAGTGATATCTTGTAACTGCAATAATCTTCGAAATTATTTATACAGTGAAAATTTTGTTGACAAATTCAGTAAGTAACATAAATCCGAATTAAACTCTGTATTGATATTTTCGATTATATTTACTAATACGAAACGAACATATTCCAATGTTTTAGAATTGATACTGGCTGACTAGTTACTTTTTCTAATGGAGCATAGGATGTCCAGAAACAGCTACTATGTTACTGGCGGGGAAATTTCTTTAAAAGTATATCGTCCGTAGTTGACCAGAGGAAATATATAACAATACCTTTCAACAGCATATTTGGTAAATGAGTTTTATCTTCCCCTATTGATTAACACATTTTGTTGAAGAAGTTAAGGACAGGTGATTATTTTTCTACTTGGAGCAAAAAGTGAAATACGGCACACAATCGAGATTATATTCGGACCAAAGCATCAATTCTGTAAAAAGTTTACAATATATAAAATACATTTTACATCTTCCTCTAGTTATGGTCTAACAAGTTCTTTACTTTTTCGTTCAACTGAAGCGTGTTTGACTATTTCAGCTATGACGCCTGCTTCTAACAGATCTACATAAAGAAGTAACTGTAATACGTCTGGTCAAATTGACACTTAATTTAATAATTGCTTACATGAAACAAGGTTGTGTTTTGCGCTAACGTTCTGTGACCCTCAACACAGGCCACTCACATGTTATCCCTCACCAATTGGTGACTGGCCTGAAGTTTCTGAATGTCGAAGCCGCATGCAGGGACGGTTGTTCAAGCTTAGGCACCAGGAAGATGAACTTTCACCACTGTCATAGATTTCACATATTGTCAGTGACAGACTCAGTTCCGCAATGGCCGTACTGCCACTAAGTCTGAGCAACCGCAAATGGGGATTCAGCTGGTTGGGAGATTCAATGTTAGGATGTTGGGTGAACCTTTTAAGGAAATGTCGGATGATATCCAGTATATATTTGGTGATTGTTCGGATGGTCTGCTTTTAAATATAAAACATTCTACCCAGAATAACTATGATCATAGCCAACTGCGGATTGTGACGCATTTCACATCCGCTAATATTTGCCGCCATAAGCAGAAGGTTTCTTCCTCCCGGCGGCTGGCTTAACTATGTAGCCAGTAGCCGCAAGATATAGGAAGAGCAAACTGTCTGCAACATTGTCGGGAGAACCGGTTGTCGACCTTTGGTACAGGGGCTGAATTAGGTGTTACGGATCTTCTGTGATAATATTGGCTACAGATTTCTCGCCCTTCGACTTGTAGTTGAGTCATGTAGGTTTCCATTGAACAGGTAAGTTACACACTATACACGTCAATTGGCTACACGGGTGACAGGTAGCATGTAAAGTACATTTTGAAAGTTTTTAGGCTGAGGGTGGGAGATTCCTGAACTGAAATAGAGTTACGGTCAACCCAAATAATTTCAACAACGTTGGGAGTAGTTAAGGGAATTGTGAAAATCAAGAATTTGAATAGTTAACTGTAGAAATGTTTTGTAACCAACCATAAAGTGTTATTAGTATCACAGAAACAAGCCATGCGACCTCTTTCAACTCTAGGCCAACGTTCTATCCCGTACAGTGCCAGGGCTGGTCTGCGATTAGTTTAAACTTTGGTTTGCGTCATGAGAGTTGGGTTATTTGTGTACAAGTATTTTTTAAGCGAAAGTAATAGCAAAGGTCACCAACTTCGCACAATGTTTTTTGAAAAAACTTTTTACATAGCAGGAAATAATCACAGGCATTTCGACTTTTAAGCCCGTGGGCGCTCTATTCCTCGCATTTCACGTGGCAGAGATGCGGGGTCGTAAAGCCGCTTGTTGATGTGTTGGCCGCAGAATAGAACCAAAGCAACTTTATCCCTGGCTCGCTCGCATATTCGCTTTACAGGCCGTTACCTACAACGCACGCCAGAGTTACTGCGGTGCGTTCTGCCGAAGTAATTCTCTTTCGGAATTACTCCACTGGGATTTTATGAAATACTTCCCCCTATTCTGTGACGATTGAATCCGCTTTAAATCTCTTATGGCGCTCTCATACTCGTAATTTTCAGCACTGCGTAAAACGTAACAACAGACAGGATCGTAGTTAAGTGAACTGAATTCTCTGCTGATGTATCAATTCTGAAGTACTCCACCATTCATTGTTGACATGTAACGGTTGTGATGCCAGCAATTGTGAAATAATTGGCAGCTAAGCTGACATATTTCGATATAATACTGATTTTTTTAAAGTCTGCGTCTTTTTCTATCTAGGTCAAGTAGAAGCAGGTACCGTTACTTTTAAATTCATAATATCTTAGTGATTATTATGTTGACCTCATTCTACCTACTGCAGACCAGATCTTAGTATCCGATATATAGTTCTACTTAAGTCTCTGCGCTAGTATTATTCAGCATCAATTTCTTCGTGATACTTTTACCTCTACGTTACAAACAAGATTTCCAAAGAAATATCTACTTGTACATTTGAACTCTTCAATTCACAGAATTGCGGGTGGAAGAGAGTACTTTGCACCGAAACTAACTCTGTGCATTCCAATAGCGGACAGCACGACGGAAGAAACAATTCTTCTATGTATCAGTACGACACCTAATTTCTTTAACCTCTCCTGTCATTGCGACCCAAATATCTTAGTGGACACTCGTCAATGAAAGGTGTTGTTCGCTTGTTTACCAACAAATTCAATCGATACCCACGTCGACTGTCTGCTACAGAATCCCAGCCCATTCTACGTTTCAACTCTGTGACGCATTGCTGAGGACTGTGGCAAGCCGGTCACTAATCGGGCGGCTCTTCTCTGTATCTTTTATACACTAGAAATCAATCCCTTGCGATACGGATCCCAAAGGGCATAGCAATCGTAAAGCGTTGCAATTCTTCAAAGTTCCGACTATGACTCGCATTCTAGAATTAGTTCCACCTACGGCAGAAGTCATGAACAGATCCAATTTCATGTTAGTATGTACCGTTACACTCAAATATTTCAGGGAATCTACGAAACAATAACTGAACGCTTTAATTTGTGCTCCTGGACAAACGGATTCCTTTTTTAGCTACGCACATTGCCTTGCACTATATTTTAATTTATTGTGATTTGCCATTGATCGCACTTTAACGAAATAATCTCCATATTACATTGAAGTTTTAAGCAGTTGACAGAGTTGCTTACTTCTTTATGACTGCATCATCAGCGAACTGTTATTAACGTTGTCAAGAAGGTCAATTATAAAAATTAAGAAAAAAGTGGTCGTATTACACTTACTTGTGGTCTCTGCATTTTCTTTTGTTTTGTTTTTTGAGAATAGTGATTAGATAACAGCAATAAGCTCTGTTAGTTGTCGTTCGCTGAAACTTTTTAATCAGGTCGACGACGGAAAGAATGATCTAAGTATGTAGTATACATGAAATTCGAACCAAATTCAGTCCAAAGATGGGTCCATATATCTAAGTTTATCTGCATAAGCCTCTTACGGTAATTGATATGTTGCAGAAATTCTATATAACACAAAAGCCTCTTAAGAAACTTTTGCTCGGCAAAGATACTATTCTCGTAATGATGTAGATGCAATTATCCTACAAATCTCTCTGTACAAATGCTGTACATTGGATTAAGATAACCATGATTATTTGACTTCTGGTTACACCCGTTTTTAATTAATTAATGTTATGCAGACATGAATGATAGTTTTATTCATTAGAGCGTCAGAACAGGCTGTTAATACGATGTAAAATAATTGTGAACGAGTGTATATAGAAATTATAGGTCGCTTTTGAAATTATATATTTAGCTAATCATTTGGGTGGCTCAGTGTTTAAAGCGTCTGACTGGAGATCTAAAAGTCCCCGGCTCAAATCCCTGTCTAGAGGGGGATTTTCATAGGCCTTTAACCCAACTTTCACCTCTGGCACTGCTTGCTGTTTAATGTGAAGTACGCCAGAACGCTTCCATGTTGGAGATTCCACGTTAAACTGTAGGTCTCCTGTACGCGACAGGATTGCCGTGTTAGTTTAAGCCGGCTACGACAGGGACAGAATGCGCAGCCGGTAGAAACCATGTTACCAGGTAATTAGAAATATTTAGCTACGAAGATATCATCAGATGTGGCAGCCGAATTACTGAGGAATTTATACAAGTGGCCGGATACAACTAACCCGGTTCCTCCGAGATAAATATGCTGATTATTCCTTAAAAACTTATTTTATGTCCCGAGCGCCGAGCAGAAGTGTATGAAATTAGTGATACCGGCGCTCAGTAATAAGATCGCGTGTGCTGGTGGTTGAGCTGAAGCCGGACGTAGAACGCTTGGCCGTGGACAAGCGACGTATTGCTGAACCTGTGAGAGACCACTGAATAGTCTCCACGATCACGAAAAGAAAATTTTTGAGTTACCTCGCTGAAAAGAAACGATTTTGCAGGTCTTCAGTCACCCGTATACACCGCCTTATGAGATTCCTCACACTCTGCGATTGCGGCTAGCCGATCTAAGATCTGTGATTTAATGTTGTTTGACAAAGTGGGTTAGTAATTTGTCCACTAAAATACTCATATTTTTTTCTAACGCTGTGTAACCCCTGAAAGTAATTGCATTTGGGCTGATTTTAATCAGCAATATCAAACCGAGTGTGGTGGGTGAGCGGTTATCGTTTTGGCCTCGCATTAGGGAGGACGCCGGTTCGAATCCACTTCCGAGGATCCAGATTTGGGTTTTCCATGGTTTCTCCAAATCACTCCAGGCAAATGCCCAGATGGTTCCTTCAAAGGCCATGGCCGAATTCCTTACCATTCCTTGTTCCTAGTCCATCCCGCCTCTGACGACCTAGGCGTAAAGCAATAAGGCAAAAAAAAAAAAAAAAAAAAATAAGATTTGCTTTGCGTAAAACACATTTCAATTATATTTGGTTTGATTAGCATAAACTTTTTTCCTATTTGCTAGCTCACATACTTCATACTCTCGTTCTTTTACTGGCTAGTTGAATTAATAAAGAAAACGATGGCTATTCGGGGAATCACAAATATCAATAACTGAACTGATTAGTTTGTACACCTGAACAAACTTATTCTCTTTTTATTTATACCCATTGCCTCGCAGACAGAATATGAAATATTCATATTGCTTATGTCGACTGCACGCAGTGAGGCAGGTGGACTGGAAGTTGGAACCCTGCTGCTGGGCTGGGGTCTGCGGTAGTTCTACTGACGGACACCCGTTTCTCTGAGTCAGCTGTTCAAGCTTATCGCGGCGCTATTCTCAGAGACATTTGGCCTGGAGATCAGCAGCGCTCATCACTAGCCTTGGCAGTATTTCTGACAGCCATCGCCACCGAGGTCTGCGATAACGCCGACCGCATGCGCGTTTTGTTGCCGGGCAGAGTAGAAATGTACGGCCTTGTAAACAGCTCTAGAGGGCCAACTATCGGAGACCAAAGAACAGCGCCAACACTCGAATATGCCACATGTGTGGTACAGCTTCGATAGACTTCAGTCGCACTTATTGATTTCAGTATCATATCCATACCCGCTCTCCCTTAACAAAATGTTTTTTCATGTCAGGATAATTCAAGAGAACTTTAATTAGAAAATACAATGTCCTCTACACAGTTGTCTGCTGCACCCGGATGATGTCCGCCCCTGACACGGGGTTGGTTGGGTCAGGTCCTTGAAGGAGGAGAAATTCTCGTCACCAGTACTTAGCTGGCAGTGAAGGAGAGGTGGTGATTGATAATTCCTAATCACCAGATTAAGTCCTGAGTTAAATCCCAATCCTCTCCGCAGTGCTAGGGCATACGACACTGTTGATGGTAATTCGTAGGTTGCTAGGGGACATTAAGCCTGGCGGGCAAGGAGTTCATAGAAGAAATTAAAATAATCACTGATTCGGGAAAAATTTCCATCGGAAGTTATATCAACTTTCGGTGACTCGATGAATGATCAGGATAATAGATATTGTTTACTCAACACAAGTAGTCACAGAAATAACATGTTCAAAGCTAAGGTTTCGTAGCATCTTCTCTACGTGTATGGAAGTCATTCCATTATCTTCCGAGTATTGGGAATATCGGCAGTTTTAGACAGTCTAATAGTTGCAAACAACACTCTACCAACATATAGAATAGAAATTGACTACTTGACAGGTATTTTGCAATTTGAAATAATCTATTGGAGACTTCTGACGTGATTTCGCACTAAAATCAATATTAATAAAGATTACTATTACACTATATTAGAAAAGTTAAATTTGATGAATCTTGCTATTTTCTGTAAATTTTGAAAACAGTCTCTCAAAAGAAAATTTATCAAAGCGAATAGTTTTAATATAATTGGAAACATTAAAAGACATTTACCCGTAGTCAACTATTTAACCGGAAGGTTAAACCCTTTTATACCATTCTTTTTACGTTCATTCATTTAAGATGTGATTGTGGACGAGACCTTCCTGCAGTCTTCTGTTATAAAATCAGTTCTCCAAAGGAACAGTGTAACAACAAATACGTCCACATTGTTAACATCATCGTCTTGATACCACATGTACTTTCCAACCATGATCTGGAGCCTCAATCTACGGCGTTACATTTTAAAACGGTTGTTGAGAATCGCAGATATTTTGGCTGATGTCACTCCAAAACTTATTCTAACGGCTGTATTCAGACGAAAAATGTAGCGGTCTGGTGGCTCAGTGGTTAAGGCTTCTGGTTGGAAGTCAAAAGGGACACGTTTCGAATCCTTGTCTCACTGAGATTTTACATGACCCTTAACATGACCTTCAACTGTAGCACAGCTTGCTGCGTAACGTGAAGCACGGCAGAACGATTCCGTGGCTAGGATCTTACGATAGACTGTAGGTCCCCTATACCCGGTAAAATTACCGGGTTAGGTTAATGTGGCTACGATAGGAGCGGAATGCGGAGGCAATATAAACCCTGTCACCAGGTCATTACGACCACACGGTTATTTACTTTTAGACGGAAAAATGGAAACAGACGAGGGTAAAGAAAACTTCTTTGTAGATAAAAGTTGGCATTCGGAACTTTAATTTCTGAAGAGGCTCAGTCCACCAACTCTAACGACTAATTAGAATATTACTAGCCACAAAGCCCGTCAAAAATGACGGGTTTAACGGAGTATTATGGCAATTCATTTCTTTTTAGTTGCTTACAGAAGATGTAATACCTGCTTTCTGGCGAGAAACCGGGAAAACCCATGACGTCACGAAGTGAGTAGCCAATCAGCGTTCAGGGTCATATGACGTCACAAGATGGCGGACCGTTAGTTCCTTGACCGGCCGCCCAGATGGCAGCATCTCCCAAGAGCTTAATTTCTTTGGACGCAGACATTCCACTCCCGTACGAGTGAAAGTTAGCGGGGAAATTCCACCGCTCGGGCGTGTTTACACATGTGCGCTCGCCTGAATCTATTTCCTCAACCAAGGGATATTTCTGTTCTGGAATACGGACGTCAGACATGTTTCCACATGACGTGCAGTAGCCTTAGGCTGTCGTGTATCGTGGCGACAAAACTTTGGATTCGTGTGCCTGTTTATCACCAACACAAGCAGACGTTTAATGCGGGTACCATATGCACCTTTACCGAGCACCTTAAATATTGTTAAAGTTCTATCTTCACGCGTTTTGAACGGACCCATTGGTGTATGTAGAAAATGGAAGATAATATAATCTATTAATCGGGAAATCGAGTTTGATGGTCTCCATTATGTGCTGGACGCTCTTCCTATTAGAAGTGCACATGTTTGATGTATTTCATAGCTAAAAGAAGATGGCGGACGAGGTTGTAACGGCTACTCGACGTTATTCGTGTTTGTATAGTTAAAAGTTCGTTGAAGCAATTGAGCAGCTACACTTCCTAACACGATTTTTCTTAAGCTTTCTTCCACCACTAATTACTCTTTTAATTAAAGGTTCGTTTTGCCGTGCGGTCGCCAGTCTTTCGGCTATGCTAATTGGTTAATTAAAGTCACAGAAGAAAACACATATGCGTACTAGTTTTCGTAGATTTATTCCTCTGAGACTACACAGTCAAAAGCATGCCACCAGACAATAATACTAATGTTTCTTCGTCACCGAAGATAGCAGATTCAAGTACAGTCAAAACAACTAAATAAGCAGTGAGCACAATTCTCGAAACTAATTAACAAACAATCGCCATAGTCCGATTCTGCAGTAGTTTACTAAACACAGTTTATATTGAATCAGGTCTCTCGGAAGAACCTTCATAGTCCAACATATACTTTAGCACACATCCCACAGTGTTCTTTAGTACGGAACACACGCCAAGCGGCCGTACGATGTATTCACGGGATAAACACACTGCCGTAAACCTTCCGCTCCCGCCGGCTGTTCCGTACGTTACCACTGACAATCACCGACTCACCCGCTCGGCGCTCGCCCACCGCCAAAGACCTTACATACCTCTCAGATTACACTATCCACTCCAAATATAACCGTAACGTTCATGGTTACGTTACACCCCCACCGTTACAATGTGGCAAAAGTCGGCATTGACAAAGCACCGACTTTTGTCATCACAAACCACACTTGTTCACATATACATAGAAACATGTTACAAAAAAATACAAGATTAAATGTTTACCAAACATAAAGGGAAGTCTGGGTGGCTGCTTGCTTATCCTTAAACTAACATAATTACATACACATTAAGAATAACACACACAGTCTGAAACTGCATGAAACAAATCATCAAACCTTTCAATGTCCATATGTCCTTGCTTAGATCCATGACATATAACCAAGAAATTACAAATTGAGTTACAATATATTTTGACAACAATTTTTCCTCTCTTTTTTCTGATGTATGACACATGCACTGAATCGTGCCTTGTTTACTTCGACAGTGCACTGACAGTGTGCCCTGCTCAGGCAGGTGCCTCATTCACTGACTGTTGTACACCAACACTGATCACTCCACACGCGGAAAGACGCAAACTGACATTACGCTGCGCCACACTTAAATCATCTTAACACTTTAATGAAAGGGAAAACCGCACTTCTAAGTACACTCTTTGGCAAAAAAATTGACTGTCCGCGCCTGAGTCTAAGTCCCTTATTTCGCACAATGTGGCATCATTGCGCGTATTCAACTCAGCGCCATCTGTTATTCATTTCCTTAAGTCAAGCCTCGAACAAAGCAGGAAGACTCCGCCCGCCCATTGACGATTCTTCGTGGTAGTCCATTTATCATTCCCCACATTTCAGTAAAAAGCTATTGACCGATCTCGAAACAGGTAACGCATTTTCCTGTCCCTGCATTGACTATAATATTAGCCAAGATATCGCCGACCATACCTCAATCGGACGAAATTCGGTTCCAGCTACACTTTTCTTAAATTCTGATCGTGAAACATATCGTTAAAGTTGTAATTAACAAGATTGCAATAAAGCGCAGTAAAAATGAGGTTCAGTTAAATACATTTTATTCCAAATAATTAGCGTAAAATTATAACGATATTTATTTATATATTGATGTGGCTAATTAGTTGCAATAATGCAACACATAATGGGGTGTGTGGTCCGAGAAGTGGGTGTAAATGTTCAAAGATCCAGAGTTTTTAGTTCTACAAAACTATTGAAACGATTATAAAGAGATTATTTCGGATAATTGTCTAATGCCAGTTGAATGTAACTGACTTCCGAGGCAGGATAAGGTTGTTTACCCACTGCACGAGTCGTCTGTGAACATGAGCTCCGTTTGCTTGTGGCTAACCATCTAGTCTTGTAAACGCGTGGTCCGCGGTTCGAGTCTAGTTTTTCCAATTATTTTTTTGCATTTATTTTAAACAAGTCGAACCTACAACTGCGTTATTCGTAAATACAACATCGA